>VDFB02371629.1:0-38136 GCA_007258455.2 Sequoia sempervirens | reverse complement strand
TTGCCTCTTTGTAATGGAGTTCTCGGATGCTTTTTGAAGTCATGACTTTCAGTCCTCTCGAATTAGCAAAATTTTTGTAACTCATTTTTGGAGCATGTTATATAAAATTTACCTTGGCTACCATTGATTGTTCATTTTGCCTTACGGACAACGTGAAGTATTGTGCAATTTTAAGTGATTCATCGAGCTACTTAGTGAAATATTCCTTTTCCTTATAGATTTGTTTCATGTTAGCACGCCTTTCTTTGCAAAAGTAGTATTATGTAGGTTACAAACTGTGTTTACTCAATTGCACATGAGCTTTTAAATTTGTGAAAATTTGCTTTTCCTTTCTTGAAAGTTTGTGCATGTCGAACCTGTTTGTATGCATAATCTATATAATTTTGTTGTGCAGTCCCATATCCATCATCAGTTTTCAAGTGTAAATTGAGTATCTCATTGTTCTTATCAGTTCGGTGCATCACCTTAGGATTTAATTTTCCATTTTTATGTTTCTCCTCCCTTTTCCTTACAAGATCAGTAGTTTTAGGTGACACCAAAGGAAGTCGGCCTTCTCCAGAGGTTGACCTCTGTCTACAAGTGACCCACAACTTTGGAGGTCTTCCCATGTTACACTAAGGTGTTGAACATCAGGTTCAACAAGGGTGCAACTTCAGGTGATAACAATAACCTGCAAATATATGTAACTTTGCATAAAGGTACTACCATGAGATGCAATCATAAGGAAAAAAGAAATCACATAAAACAACACCAATCACTAAGTACACAATTTTAGAAAGAATGAGAAGGAAAAATGCTTCATATAACTCTAAAAAAGGTGTTGCAATACTGTATTGATCATTGAAAATGAATTACAAACTTTTCACCTATGCTCTAGAACTCTAAAAATTACCACAGCATTAGATGAACTAGCAAGAACTAAAGAAAAAAAAACTAAGTCTTTTTCCTATATACAATAAAGGGCTCCCAAAATCCAAGACGAGATAACTGAAGTCAAAATATCTTGCTTCAAAACTATTCACAATCAAAATCAAAATTGCTTGAAAAAGGGGCCCACCAATGCTGCAAATTGAGCTTAAACAACTCAAAACTCTGTCTCATACTACATCTAACTGAAGTGTAACTTCAAATAGCTCTTGAGTGCATGTAGATGGAACTGAAAGTGAACTAAAAGTGGAATAATCTTCCCAGAAACTCTCTCACAAACAGAAAAGCAAAGCCTCTAAAAGAAGACCCAAAAATAAAGTAAACTTAACTCATCACATTACAAACTCCTCCTTAAGTCATGTGTGAACAAAAGGCCCCCAAAAAAGATCCCAATTTGACTCAAAGTCACAAATAGAAGTCCAAAAGACACCTACTATCTTCAGTTCAGTTTCACTTGATTTTTTGCATGATATTGGGTAAAGGTATCAATTTGATTAAATATTAAAGATAATCAAATGTAATTATCTTAATATTTAATATGATTTGGCTCTCTCCTTTACACACTACAAATTAAATACTAAGGTAATATTATCCTTAATATTTAATTAAGTTGTTATTTTTGTCTAACATCTACAAAAAATAAAGTGGGAAAGACTTTTATATTTCAAGGCTAATGTCAAATTGAAAATTTGACTTCATAAACTCATGGGCTCCATACATCATTAGGTTTATTGACCTAAAGGTCAAGACCACGATGGTAATAATATGAAATGATTTATGAAAATCACAAAGCAAAAATCCCTAAAATGATTAGGGTATTGAGGCAAAACATTCGAAACTCCTAAACATTCCTACACTTTGCATTTGGAGTTTTCTGGAGAAGATAGAGTGCCACCATTCTTGGGTAGGGTTTTGATTTGAAACTTCCACCATTTGAGCTTGAATCTTTTGCTGTGAGGTCCAATCTTCTCAAGGATTTGATGGTAAGTTGATTTCCACCATTCTGTTGCTCTTTGATTCCATTCTGAAGCAAATTGTTGGCCTTGAGGTCATGGCCATGAGGCTTTTTTGATGTATTTCATTTCCTTTTGTGTCTTCTGTTGATTCTTTCATCACTCTGGGCCGCCATGATGAGTAATGGTTCGAGCTTTCTAGAGTCTTTTGTGTGAGAAAAACCTGTGGGTTTGAGTGCATCCATTATGTGAGAAACCATTAGGGAACCTAAGGTAAGGTTTCTATGTTACTTCATTTCCCTCAGTATAGATATGCTCAAATCAAGCTCCAAGTGAATGAAATAATTAGTGCTTGCTATTTCTTGTTCATTTTGAACCCATTGGTGATGAAATATTTTCTGGGTTTATTATAATGAAAACTCTCCTGCTCTTAAAAGACGTAGCTACAAACATAATATTTTGGGTTTTTGTTCTTCGAAAAAACTTTGATGCTTCTTTACTTTTCTGTAGGTGCTCAAATAGAGCTCCCTTCTTAGCATTCATGACTTCACTTTGCAAACCCATGTGAGTTTTTTACTATGTTGTTTCTTATGAAATGTATAGATCCCTGCAACCAAATGTATATGAGGCTCAGTCTCTGTCACTTATTTCCTTGTATTTGATCCGTTCTCATGCTTTCTGGCACGAAATATCTCCATATATTTTGAAGATATAAACTTTATATGGGCGAGTCTGCAATATCAACACCTCCTCTCCATTTTGATGATTGAGAAGCTTCACTCAAGCTTGACCCATAGCACAAAAATAAACAATGAAACCTTATTGCTTTCTGGGTATCCCTTTGAAACACCTTTGAGATTTGTAGTGAACTGCTTTCTCAGAAGATCCTCATTGTTTCTATTATGACTGTTGTCAACTTATATGACTATAATATCCTTGTCATTGATGTAGAGCTTTGTGATTGTGATAAAAATTTTACTGTATCTTTACATCATCTTGTTTTATACTCATCACTTGGAAATTCAATAAGATATAATGTCATAATAATTCTTGAATTTGCAGTGTCACATGTCTCTATAGTTTTCATGGACCTACTACTGACTCATAAAATCTGTTATATTCTTTCCTTCAGAGAAACTGTGATGAGTTTTGAATATGGATTGTCCTTAAATGATTTGTCTTTGCTTGAAATGATCGCACCATTAAACTGGAATGATAGTGCATTTGAGATTATCTTCTCTGAGTTGGGGAAGACACAATGACTGTTGTACCTTACTATCAATAAGTTATGGAAGAATTTGAATTTCTCCATTGTATATGACTACACTAATTTTTCTGAATCTTGCATTGTCAAGCTTGTCTTTTTCACATTGACATGGACAATTAGGATTGTCTTTCATCATTTAAAATTAATGCTCTATCACAAACATCATGTCTTACTTGCTTCATCATGATTCCTTTATCATGAATATTGTTTGATATATGGCTATAAGAGCTCTGTATGACTTTCCTGTAGATCATTGTGAATGTTTAAACATGACAACAATAAATGATGAGAAATATGATGTAAATGAAACATTTTATGTATGTTTGTTCACTATCACATCATGACCATGTTAATTGATGGCTTTTAACATTGTATTTCCCTCTTAAATAAGCTCGAGTGAGCTCATTATTTGATAAAGTCAACATGCCGAGCTCAACCCTTGTGGGAGCCACATTTTGACCCACATGTAATTTGATGAATTAAAACAACATTGCTTTTCCTGTATCTGCACATAACACAAACATGTTAGAAATATATGCATATGACATATGTGTTTGATCATTCTTGTTTTCTTGGACATAATATGCAAATTGTTTAATGTGAATGAGGGTTAGATTGTATGTTTATAGAGGTATGTGCATGTATGGATTAGTGACTTTTCATTGCTCTAACAAAAAATCTTTTCTCAGATGCAGGCAACTTGGAGCAGTGAGGAGGCTGAAGCGGGTTGTAGGACAAGCAACAGACGGACAAAGATGCATGACAACTCAACTAAAGACTCATCGAGCAATGACGAGTCACCCTTCCTTACATGTCCATTCCTTTGTATTAATATCTATAAATGTATAATCCTTTCTTTCATTTATGTTAAACAAGTTAAACTCACGACTTGTGTGAGGATTTATACACTTAATACTATCAATAAAGACTATCATTTGAAAAGATTCATGCAATATTTCTTCTATGTTATTTTCATATGTGTGAATGCAGTATGATAGAATAGTCTTCTATTTCTTTTATGCAGAAGCTTGTAAGGTAGCAGAAAATTAAAATGTACCTGTCTTTTCATTTGATATCACTTTAGCTCTACTTGTTTGAGCTAGTTAGCTAAAATAGGTAACAGTCAGTGTTTGGGGAGATGAATTTATTCCTTGGGTTATAGATCAGTCAATAAAAAAAAGGAATTTTCATTTCATAGTCAAAGTATGTCAAGGAAATGTTGAAGTTTGGAATGGAGGATTCTAAACCAATGTGTACTTCCATGGTTATTGGTTACAAGTTGAGCAAAAATGATGAATCTCCTAAGATAGATCAAAGCAAGTATAGATCAATGATCGATGGATTGCTATATCTTACTACTACTAGATTGGATATCATGCATGCAATTTATCTTGTGGAAAGATTTCAAGAAGATCCTAGAGAATCACATGTGACAACAGTTAAAAGGATATTAGATACTTGAAGGGCCCTTTGAATTTTGGTCTATGCTATCCTAGGGATAATAAATTATCTTTGAGTTTTTATACAAATGTAGATTGGGCAAGTTGTGGAGATGAAAAAATAAGTGCAAGTGGAGGTGATTTATTTCTTGGAAGAAGGTTGGTTTCTTGGTTGAGTAAGAAGTGGGATTCAATGTCATTATCTACTATAGAGGAAAAATATATTGTTGCAACATCATGCTATACACGTGTTATGGATGAAGCAGACATTGAAGGATATATGAGTTTCATATGATGAACCTATTTCTATCTTGTGTGATAATACAAGTGCTATCAATATTTCAAAAAACTTGATAATTAATTCAAGGACAAGCATATCTCTATCTGGTATCACTTTCTAAGAGAGAAAGTTTCAGAGAATGAGGTGAAGCTAGAATATGTTCCTATAAAGGATCAAGTTGCAGATATTTTCACAAAGGCTCTTCCAAAATATACTTTTTGAGTATCTCTAGTAGAAGTTAGGGGTTATTTGCTCTCCTTTCAATTAGATGCATAAGGGTGTGGACATGTCTAGGGAAGCATTTCAAGATACATTATTGGACCTAGATTGATGAAGGTTACCTCTCAGGGGGGAGAAGGTAGTAGTGTGTTTTAATTGGTGCAGTAAAGGGGATCACATCTTGTTCCTCAAAGGGGGAGAGAGAAGGAGAAAGGAGATTGTTGCAGGGAGAGTGTAGTAAAGAAAATTATAAGAGAGTAAGTGTAGAGAGATTAGTAGAGAGAAAGTAATGTGTTGGTGTTGCCTAAAGTCAAGCTTTCAGGTGATGTCAAAGGGAGTGATTATTTCCCTTTGTCATTGATGTCAAAAGGAGAGAAATAAAGCATGAAAAACATGGAGAGAGTGAAGTATGAGAAAGTCACAGAAGTGTAAGGAATGTACCAGTTAGGGAGAGAGACTAAAGTAAGGAGGAGAGTTGTTTGAGTGTTGGAGTTGCAGTGTTGCTTCTTCTGATTAATGGGTTTTTAGAGACTGGTGTTGTCATCAATGAAAAAGGGGAGATTTTTGGAGATTTCTAGTGTTTTCATTAGTGTTGTCATTGATGTCAACCCCTAGTGTCGATGTGTTGTGGTTTGATGTCACATTGATGCCAACCTCTAGTATGATCAAGGAGATTGTTAGAGATTGTTAAACTATGTTGTCATTAGTGTTGTGATTTGATATTGTCAACCTCTAGTGTGGTCATGTTTGTTGGTATGTGGCGATCATGCTATACTATAGCCCATGGTATATACACCCCGCCCCCCGTCCTGCCGGGTCCGGGGCCGGGCCGGGCCTCGGGCGGGTTTGGGGGCGGCAGCCCCCAGAAAAATTTTCTTCCTACTTTTTCACGGATCACCGAAAAAGGGAAAAATCAATGAAAAAGAAAAATCCGATTTTGTAGAACCCGAAAATTGGAAGCTTCTAAGCTTGGTAAAAAGGGGGTTCGGATGGGTATTACTGTATGATGAAAAACGCGATTATTCGCAAGATTGTAATAGGTTTTACACTGGATAATAAAAGTATTGGATGGCTGCGGTTTGGTGGATGTAGCCCGGATTGGGTGAACCACGTTAAATTCTGTGTTATGATTTATTCCGTGTATGTTTTAGTTTCTCTGTTTATTATATAAAATCTGCATTTAATTGTTAGATCTGCCATCTCTAACCCTAACAATGTTGAGAATTGTTTGCAGTACTGAGAAAGTGTTGCAGATGCTATAGATATGTTAAGAAGGTGCTTTGATGTTGTTGATGCGGCTGGTTCACTTGGTTTCCAAGTATTTTTGAGAAATTTTGAATAAGAGTGTGCAGTATGAAAGAGGTGTGTTTAGTGTTGTGCTCCGCATTTCTTCATGGCTAAAGATATGCTTGTGCAGCTTGGATGTAATGATTAGTGGTGCTAAGAGGCACTATATCTAGATTGTCAAGTTTTGGATCGTGTGACAATGGAAAATGTGTTTGATAGTGTGTCTTCCTGTGTAGAAGGTTGTCTGAGAGAAATGAGATTGCTTTGCATTTCTTCGCATTGAGGTTTCTTGTCTTGCAGATTTGGGAGTTCCTACCTTTCCCTGGAGTTTGTGGTGTTTAACTACTCCACAAGCGTGCATTCATAAGTTGTGTCCAATGGCAGTATGTCTGGTTGCACAAAATGAATGTGTTTTTCAGTTGTAGGTGGTTGTGATAGTGTTGCAAAATATTCTGATGTTGGAATATTCTGGGATGTTTTGGAATGTTGCTATGTGGTTCATGTGGTGTTTTCGGACCTAGAGAGGTGTGTATGTGGTCTCTTGTTAGTGTTAGTGTAGGTTTAGCTGACTCGGTGTGCTAACGCTAATTGTAGAAGTTGCTTATTTGTGGAAGTGTGGTGAAGCATGTCGGTGTATATTTGGGTCCTAGTTAACCCTTGGCATGGTCTACCTTCTTATTTCCACCACGGAAGTGTTTGGTGCCGACCTATTTAGTGGTTGTATGTTTGAGGTGCATATGTTTTATTTAGGCCGACATGGAAAATTTTTTTGAAGTTGTGGAGGATCAAGGTTAATTGTTGGAGATGCATGTGGCAGATGTGTGAGAGTTGTATGATGTGAATATGATCAACTATGGTGATCTGAGTATGAGATTAAACACCTAAGGCTATTGAATGTAGTAAGTAGAAGGTTTCTATATTTTTAGTGTTCCTGAAGTTGCTAGAGGTAGTGAGTTGAAGGTTGCAGATGGTGAAAATTTGCAATGGTGGATTTTCCTTGTTGCTCTAAGATAGTGAATCTCTCTATAATAGCCTTCTTCTATTCTTATTTCTTTCAAACAGTGAGTCCTTTAGGCAGTGAGCCTTTCTTCTCTTTTGGGTAGTGAGCCTATTGTATTCTGTGTTGCTATTCATATATATGTGAGCTAATCTTCACTGTGGTTTTTCCCTGATTAGGGTTTTCCACGTAAATCTTGTGTTCTCTTGTGTATGGTGTTGAATGTGTTTAAGTTTCATTTATTTACATTCTATTGATGCATGATAAGGATTTGATGATTAATGAGGTTTTAAGGTTTTAATGTACAATTGATTCACTCCCCCTTCTTAGTTGTCCTGTGTGTCTAACACGTTTGTAGTTTTGAAGGAGTTCTACAGTTTTCATGTATGTTTGCAATTTTGAAAGAGGTCGTAATGTGCCCTTCTCAATTGTGATCGATTTAGTTGACCGTTGGCCTATTTCAGAGACCCGTAGGCTACTCGGAGGGTGAAAATTAGGGCTTCCCATTTTGGAGGATGTTGTCACTTAAAGTTTGGAGATTGGTTTGCAAATTCTTTTTGGGTTTTTAGAGAGCTTCGCAATGGTATGACATGCATTGTGATCCAAGCACCTTCATGAATTTACTATTTTTAGTAAATTCTATTTCTAGCAGTGGTCCTATTGATTTTAGTACAGATGGCTCTCTTCTTTAGCCAGTTCAATTGGTATTGTGATTTTTGGCTTTTTGATGCATTTTCTGGAGGGATAAGTTAATTTAATTAAAATAATGTTATATTTTAATGATTTAACCCCTTGGCCTAGTTATATGTCTTAAAGTTGTTCTAAAAAGGGAACTTCAAGGGTGGATGCCTCATTTGGAGGTAATTTTATATTTTCTAAAGTAAAAAATCAAGCTTATGAAGTGGGACACCAACTTGGAGAGGAGATTATTTTAATAAAGATTAAAATGTTTACCTAGTGAAAAAGGACTCCACTTTTGGAGGGAAATGAGGTAAAAGTTAAATTTGAATTTTAGGCGCCCTTCTTGAAGTTTCTAGAAGATTCCTCTCAAATCTATAATGTAGGCCTCAACTCTTCATTTCATTATCTCTTGTCTTTAGTAATGTTATGCTGTTAGAATGGTAACAGAGTTGCTTCGAGAAAAGCATATCTCCTAGCATAGGCTCAACTTCTTGCTTGAAAGATAGCAACTAGTTGAGAGTTAGATTGTAGTTGAGTGGGTTTTGTAGTGAGATTTTGTAATGTAGTGGTTATTGTGCATTTGTAGTTCAGTTTTGAGCATGTTAGTGAATTTTTGGTGTTGCTAGCTTCAAGTAGCTGATTGTAAGTTTCATTCACAAATCAAAAAATAAAAATAATATCATTCTGGGTGTTTTACCATTGTGTTATATTGCTAAGGACAACCCTTTGTACAAGTTTGCAGATTTTTTTGTGGCTTCCTTGAATTTATCTTCAGCAAGTCACCATTCCTAGGGTTGTACCACTTCAAGCAACATTGGGAGTTGTGCAAGGAAATAAATGTGGGGTTGTGTGTGAATATTCATCATTGGGAAATGGGCGCCATCATTCCTAGGGTCTATTGCATTCAGTTTCATGCATTTTGGGTGAGTATGGAGAGACTTGTGAGCATTTTAGTGCATTCTGTGGTTGCTGGTCTGTCATATCAGAATTAAGAGATTCATCTTTTGGGCTGGGATTGAGTATTAGAAGTCATATTTGGAATTTGAAAGAAGTTCTTTATAGTTGCAGCTTGATAGTTCTTTAATACAATGTATTTATAGGATAAAATTCTCATTGTAAGGTTGTTCAGTAGTACTATCAGCCATTTTATTTATCTTGCTAAGTTATTGTAATTTATTAGTTGCAACTTAGGGATCCTCTGACCATATGTTCGCCATTCTTGGCACATTCTTGGTTAGAGTTGCTTTCAGACAACAATTCATAGGGATCCGCTGACCATATGTTCGCCATTCTTGGCACATTTCTTGTTTAGAGTTACTTCAGCTTAGCATGCATAAGATCCTCTAACCATATGCTCGTCTATCCTGGATGCATTCTTGGTTAGAGTTCCTTTCTCGTTCTACATTGCATCAGATCCTCTGACCATATGCTCACACCTTGCCCAACATCGGGATTCTGATGTACATCCTTGGTTAGAGTTGCTTTCCTCATCGTTTTGGTTTTAGAGCTACTCTTAATGGGTGTGTGTTGCATTTCCTATTGTAATAAAAAAAATAAAAAAATTGGTCTGGTTCATTACAGTTGTATCAGAGCCATGATCCTGCCAACTTGTACCCTTCAGTGATTTAGTTGTTAGATGAGTGACAATGATTGCAGCTATTACACCAGAAGTCAGGTCAGAAAACAATAGTCACAGTTTCCGCCAGTACCAGAAGTAAAAACTTTTTCAGAGGCTTCGAGAGAAATAGGGAAACCAATAGATACTGGTAAAGCAGTTGAGAACATGTCAGATAGTCATAAGTAGGCCATGGATGAGAGAGAGGATAGGATGGAGAAGAAGTTTGATGGGATGATTGATATGATGTCTCATTTTCTTGCAAGAATGGATCAGCAGGTTGCTCAGAATCATACCCCTAGTCAAAACAATGCCACAAGTGAAAATAGTGGTGTCAATGGAAACAATGGCAATGGGAGAGACATGACTATTGGCCAACATGAGGCCACCTCTAGAGGATTATCCTTTAGGCCACTCTTTCCTACATTCACTCATAGGGAGGAACCACAAGTTGAAGCTACCATTCCTTTTGCAGATGATGCCAAGCAAGCCTACTTGGAGTATTCAACCTTGCCCCCTGATCTTAGAGACCAATGGTCCTTTGATCAATTCTTGAACCAAAGAAACCAAAGAAACAGAGGAAGAATTGATAACCGAGCTCCTATGGCTCCTAGGACTAACTATCAACAAGCCCTTGGGAAAGTGTCATTGGCTCACTTCGATGGAAGTGATAAGTGTTCAACAAGGTCGTGGGTTCAGAAGCTGGACAACTACCTATCGCTAAGGACCATGTCGGAGGAAGATGCCATAAATTTTGAAACGTTACATTTGGAAGGAGCTGCACATGAGTGGTCATACCATGGTTTGGTCACGCTTGGCCACAACCTCATTCGAACCTATGATGAATTCACCAACAAGCTGATTGATAGGTTCAACACTAAGGATCCTGAAGTGAAGTTTCGCGAGCTTGCACAATTGAAGCAACATGGCTCCTTGGATGCTTACATAGTTGATTTTCAAAGGCTTTCCGTGATGGTGCCCAACATCACTGAAAGAAGGTTGGTAGTATAGTTCTTTGAAGGATTGGTTGAGCCTTTGAAAGGGTGGGTTAAGGATTTTGATCCACCAAGTCTCGAAGAAGCAATAAAAAAGGCTCGAAGTATGGAGTTATTAGCCCCTAGGCCAAAAATTCCGCCCAAGCCCTTTGGCCTCAAGAGGGATAAGAAGCATTTTTCAAATCAGCATAAGAAGTTTCCACCCAAGTTGACTAATGAGCAGCGTGAGTAGCTTAGAAAAGAGGGCAAGTGTTATACATGTTTGGAGCCTTGGATTAAGGGTCCTAGATGCTATGGAAGAGGGCGTTCTAACCAAATGGGGGCCTATTCTGATTATGGATCAGAATTGGATATGTCTGATTAGCAGTCTTATTTTGGGGACAATGAGGAAGCGAGAGCCCCAGAAGAGTCCAATCATGAGCAAGGAGTTGGGGGCCCTATTGCCCAACTCTCTAGTTTCCAAAAGAATGAATCTTTCAAGGTCCGTGGTGGGATTGGAGGTCATCGAATTGTTTCCTTGATTGATACTGGGGCAACACATAATTTTATTGACAAAGGATTGGTTACAAAGAGAGGTCTCAAAACAGAAGAATTTGAAGGTTTCAAAGTCATGGTGGCTAATGGGTTTCATATTTCTTGCAACTAGAAGGTCTCTAACATGTTTATGTAATTGGGCAACTATGAAGTCAAAGATGACTTCTATGTAGTTACTATTGGTGACACGAATGTCGTACTTGGTATGCAATGGTTACTCTCACTTGGTGAAATCTCTCTCAATCTACAAACAATGGAGCTCAAGTTCCAATCTGATGGAAAGAAGGTGGTGCTAAGAGGAATGTCCAATGGTAGTCCTCGGATTGTGTCATTCAAAAGAATGGAGAGGCTAATTCGGCATGATCAAGTTGAGTGGGCTGCAGAATTTATGGTTCTTCCAGCTAGTCCGGTTGAAACCAAGAGAGACTATCCTCCAGATATTCAGTCTATACTCACCAAGAAGAGCAAGGTGTTTGTTGATCTACCTCCTGGACAGCCCCCTGAAAGGGGAGTGAGCATGTCATTGAACTCAAGGAAGGGCCCAAGCCAGTCATCACAACACCTTATTGGTATCCTAAGAAGTAGAAGGACGAGATTGAGAAAAACATAAAAAAACTCTTAGAGATGGGCTTCATCTGTCCAAGCAAGAGTCCCTTCGCTTCAGCAGTAGTTCTTGTGAAGAAGAAGGATGGCACCATCCACATGTGTGTGGATTACCATTCCTTGAATCAAAGCACAATAAAAAATCGATACCCCATCCCCTGGATAGATGAGCTCATTGATGAGCTACATGGTGCCAAGTTCTTTTCAAAAATTGATTTGAGGTCGGGCTACTATCAAATTTGGATGAGAGGGTCAGATGTTGAGAAGACGAAATTCAGATGCCACTATGGTCATTTCGAGTTTTTAGTCATGCCTTTTGGGTTGACTAATGCTCCTGCCACTTTCCAGTCTTGTATGAACAAAGTCTTTCAGAAGCAGTTAAGGAAGTTTGTGTTGATCTTTTTTGATGATATCCTCATCTTCAACAAGACGTGGGAAGAACATCTCAAACACTTGGAGAAAGTGCTTAGCATCGTAGAGTCAGAAAGTTTGTTTTCCAAAGAATCCAAATGCGAATTTGGAATGAAGGAGTTGCTCTACCTTGGTCACATAATCAGTGTTGATGGGGTGAAGGTTGATCCTGAAAAGATCAAGGCGATAGTTGATTGGCCACCTCCAAAGAACTTGACTCATTTGAAAGGATTCTTGGGTCTTTGTGGCTTTTACAGAAGATTTGTGAAGGGCTACTCTCAAAGTGCTGCTCCTCTTACTAACCTCACTAAAAAGGGGGTTTTCTTTTGGTCAGAAAAGGCTCAAAGTGTTTTTGATAAGTTCAAGAAGATCATGAGTTCTTGTCCGGTTTTGGCCATACCGGATTTCTCCAAGCCTTTCGACTTACAATGCGATGCATCCGGAGAAGGTGTTGGGGCTGTTTTGATGCAAGATAAGCATCCCATTGTGTTTGAAAGTAGAAAACTAAGGGGTGTTGAAAGGACCTACTCCATCTTTGACAAGGAAATGATTGCAATCATGCATGCATTAGCTAAGTTTAGACAATATTTGGTGGGGAGCAAGTTTGTGGTCAAGATTGATCACAATAGTCTCAAGCACTTCATGCATCATAAGGATTTGAATGAAAGACAACAAAATTGGGCGAGTAAGCTTCAAGCTTACGATTTTGACATTGAATATGTCAAAGCGAAAAAACAACATTGTGGTGGATGCTCTATCTAGGAGGCCTCATTTGAGCTCATTGTGTGAGCTTACTGCTGATTGGAAGGAGATGTTGCTTGCTGATTATGCTAAAAATCAGTTTGCAACCAACATCATTGTAGGTACTTTCCATGATGAAAGGTACAAAGTGGTTGATGGTTTGATACACTGCAAGGGAAGGATCTTTTTGGTGACCGATTCTAAGCTCAAAAAGAATATTTTGATGACTTTCCATGACATCCCACTTGCTGGTCATCAAGGTTATTTCAAGACATATAGGAAGATTCAGGAGAGGTTTTCTTGGAAGGGGTTGAAAGAGGAAGTCCAATGCTACATCAAGGAGTGTCCCACTTGTCAAATGAACAAAAATGAGCATTCTCTTCTAGCTGGTCTGTTGCAACCTCTTCCCATTCCCAACCAAAAAGGGAAAGCATATCAATGGACTTCATCACTGGGTTGCCAAAGGTTCAAGGCAAAGATTGTATCTATGTTGTAGTGGACAGATTAACAAAGTTTGCTCACTTTTTTGCCATCACTAGCTCATTTTCAGCAGCTCAAGTTGCAAATTTGTTTTTCCATGAAGTGCTTAGACTACATGGGTTGCCGAAAAACATTGTGAGTGATAGGGACAACAAGTTCCTAAGCACCTTTTGGCAAGAATTTTTTAGGATGATTAGTACGGTGCTTACTCCAAGCACTAGTTATCACCCTCAAACTGATGGTCAAACAAAGATAGTGAACAAGTGGTTGGAGGGCTATCTTAGAAATTATGTCTTGGAGCAGCAAAGGGCATGGGTGAAATGGCTTCACCTAGGGGAGTATTGCTACAATTCATCCTTCCACATGTCAATAAGGATGTCTCCATTCATGGATCTCTATGGTTATGAGGCTCCTAGCTTTGTTGATTTGGTATTTGGCGATAGCAAAGCCCCTCAAGCCAAGGATTTGTTGCAGCAAAGTCAAGATATTTTGAAGTCCTTCAAGAACAACCTTCAAATAGCACAAAATCAACAGAAGAAGTACGTTGATCAGTAGCGTGTTGAGCGTTCATTTGAGGTTGGAGATATGGTTTATCTTCGACTTCAACCTTACAAACAGTCTACTCTCAAGAAGAGTGGAGCTGAGAAGCTCAAACCTTGCTTCTATGGGCCATTCAAAGTCATTAGAAAGGTTGGAGCAGTGGCTTATGAGTTGGAGCTACCATCAAGTAGCAAGGTTCACAATGTCTTCCATGTGTCTCGCCTCAAGAAGGCACTTGGACACAATGTTGTTGTTTCATCACAATTGCCTCCCTTGGACGAAGAAGGACAGTTGACTTTGATTCCAAATGAGATTATTAATTCCAAAGAGTGTTCTTTGAGGAGAAGAACAATCAAAGAATACTTGGTGAAGAGGAAGAACCTGCCTTTGGAGGATGCAACTTGGGAGAATGAGGAGATTTTGCAGCATCTAGACTTGTGATTGCTTGAGGGCAAGCAATCTTGGGGAGGGCAGACTATAATGTCCCCTTATCAATTGTGATCGATTTAGTTGACCGTTGGCCTATTTCGAAGACCCGTAGGCTACTCGGAGGGTGAAAATTAGGGTTTCCCATTTTGGAGGATGTTGTCGCTCGAAGTTTGGAGATTGGTTTGCGGATTCTTTCTGAGTTTTCAGAGAGCTTCGCAGTGGTATGAAATGCATCGCGATCCAAGCACCTTCATGAATTTACTATTTTTAGTAAATTCTATTTCTGACAGTGGTCTTGTTGATTTCAGTACAGTTGGCTCTCTTCTTCAGCTAGTTCAGTTGGTATTGTGATTTTTGGCTTTTTGATGCATTTTCTAGAGGGATAAGTTAATTTAATTAAAATAATGTTATATTTTAATGATATAACCCCTTGGCCTAGTTATATGTCTTAAAGTTGTTCTAAAAAGGGGACTTCAAGGGTGGACGCCTCATCTGGAGGTAATTTTATATTTTCTAAAGTAAAATATCAAGCTTATGAAGTGGGACGCCAACTTAGAGAGGAGATTATTTTAATAAAGATTAAAATGTTTACCTGGTGAAAAAGGATGCCACTTTTGGAGGGAAATGAGGTAAAAGTCAAATTTGAATTTTGGGCGCCCTTCTTAAAGTTTCTAGAAGATTCCTCTCAAATCTATAAATGTAGGCCTCGGCTCTTCATTTCATTATCTCTTGTCTTCAGTAATGTTATGCTGTCAAAATGGTAATAGAGTTGCTTCGAGGAAAGCATACCTCCTAGCATAGGCTCGACTTCTTGCTTGAAAGATAACAACTAGTTGAGAGTTAGATTGTAGTTGAGTGGGTTTTGTGGTGAGATTTTGAATTGTAGTGGTTATTGTGCATTTGTAGTTCAATTTTGAGCATGTTAGTGAATTTTTGGTGTTGCTGGCTTCAAGTAGCTGATTGTAAGTTTCATTCACAAATCAAAAAATAAAAATAATATCATTCTGGGTGTTTTACCATTGTGTGTTATTGCTAAGGGTGACCCTTTGTACAAGTTTGCAGTTTTTTTGTGGCTTCCTTGAATTTATCTTCAGCAAGTCGCCCTTCCTAGGGACGTACCACTTCAAGCAGCATTGGGAGTTGTGCAAGGAAATAAATGTGGGGTTGTGTGTAATTTTCATCATTGGGAAATGGGCACCATCATTCCTAGGGTCTATTGCATTCAGTTTCATGCATTTTGGGTGAGTGTGGAGAGACTTGTGAGCATTTTAGTGCATTATGTGGTTGCTGTTCTGTCATATCAGAATTAAGAAATTCATCTTTTGGGTTGGGATTGAGTATTAGAAGTCATATTTGGCATTTGAAAGAAGTTCTTTATAGCTGCAACTTGATAGTTCTTTAATACAATGTATTTGCAGGATAAATTTCTCATTGTAAGGTTGTTCAGTAGTACTATCAGCCATTTTATTTATCTTGCTAAGTTATTGTAATTTATTAGTTGCAACTTAGGGATCCTCTGACCATATGTTCGCCATTCTTGGTACATTCTTGGTTAGAGTTGCTTTCAGACAACAGTTCATAGGGATCCTCTGACCATATGTTTGTCATTCTTGGCACATTTCTTGGTTAGAGTTACTTCAGCTCAGCATGCATAAGATCCTCTGACCATATGCTCGTCTATCCTAGACACATTCTTGGTTAGAGTTCATTTCCCGTTCTGCATTGCATCAGATCCTCTGACCATATACTCACACCTTGCCCAACATTGGGATCCTGGTGTACATCCTTGGTTAGAGTTGCTTTCCGCATCGTTTTGGTTTTAGAGCTAATCTTAATGGGTGTGTGTTGCATTGCCTATTGTAATAAAAAAATATAAAAAAATTGGTCTGGTTGATTACAGAGGTTTGATCTTTTCAAGAAACTTTGTAGCTATGACAATTTTTTGATCTTTTCATGCAAGTTTACAACTGTGAAGGAGTTTCGAACTTTTCATGCAAGTTTATAGTTGTGAGGTGGTTTCAAACTTTTTATGCAAGTTTGCAGTTGTGAGAGAATTTTGAACTTCTCATGATACTTTGCAACTAAGAGGGAGTTTTGGAATTTTCATGCAAGTTTTCAACTACAAGGAAGTTTTAGACTTTTCAAGCAGGTACACGAAATTACAAAATTGTGAGAAAAGTTTGAATTTTTTATTTACTTAAGCAAGTGGATTTTTTGAGTTTTCATGTAGTTGCACCTTTATTACAAAATTGTGGCAAACGTATAGATTTATAATTCACTTAATTTTAGGGTTTTTCTATCTTAGTGGTAATTACAAAATTGTGACAAAGTCTAAATTTTTTATTCACTTAAGCAAACAAACTTTTTGGTTTTTATGTAGTTGCATAGTCACTATGAAATTGTAATGTCCCCATTTTTATGCTATGTTGTCCGTGAAGTTTTGGCCAATTTCCAAGGTTTTTCATAGGCTTCCAATTGAGTTGGGAGATTCTAAGATTCTTGGAGGATTCTTCCTAGCACTTTCAGGGTGCATTTGCAAAGGGTTTCCAGAGTCTTTTTTGGGTTTTTTTGGGTTTTTTGAGATCCTTGGTGCGAAATATTGCTATTTTTAGCAATGCTCATTTTCAACACCTACAATGTTTAGTAAGTTTCAGTGCATCTCAATTTGGGCTAATATGGCATTTGGACACACTATTTTTAGTATTTTTCTATTTTTAGTAAGTGATATTTTGGGAACTTGGTCTTGGTAGCAATACAAAGCAGGGTTTCCAGTTTTGACAGTGGTCAATAGTTCAATTTGGTGAGTTCTGATAATTTTGGCATATTATTTATCCATCATTACTTAAGTTCTTGAAAATAATTTTACGACTTAAGTTATAAATTTTATTTTGGGCCCTTTGTATCTCCCATGCCTAGACTTAACGACTTAAAGTTGTTTTAAAGGGTGGTCTTGCTCTTCCTAAGTTGGGCACAAAATTTGGGAAATAATATGAAAAAAAATTATATTCCTTGGGTTGGGCATCCCATTTGGAGGGAAAAGACAATTCAAATTTGGATCCCTAATCTCTATAAAAACTCACCTCTTTCTCTCATTTTGGATATACAATTTGAAGATAATGAAGTGCTCCCGAATTGGTGTCAAAATCCTTGGGCTTTGAAAACAAAAACCCTCAAGGTGGCTCTAGTTTCAGAGTTGCAAGATACTTCCTAGTTGGATGTGGGTGTGGCTTCACTGTAGGAGTTGCTGCTAGAGTTGATTGGTGATGGCTTTTAGTTTGTTTTCAATTTTTTCTTCTTATGATGCTTTCTAGCTTGGTATTTTGGTGTAGAGTTGATTTGCAGATTTTTGGAGTGTTGGATGTTTCTGAGTTTTCTACTTGTTGGTCTTGCTACTCCCATGCCTAGGCCATACCACATGTTGCTGCAAGATGAAGCGTTGATGAACTTGTTCTAGGTATTGGTTAGTTAATTTCCTTGGTATTGGGCATCCCCTTTGACAAAGTTACAATTTTTTTTTGTGAAGTATTGGTTTTTTGAGAGTTGGTTTCCCTACTCAGCCAACTGTACCATTTAGGGCTCCTTGTGCATTGGGAGTTGTGATGAAAGTTTTATTCTTCCCTTGTTGATTAGTTTTTTTTGTGGCGCTATGATCAATCTCACTTTGCAAACAACGTGGGAATGTTCCTTGATGTTTAGGGAAGACTTTTGGGAGATGTGCCAACTTGTAGCTTGATTGGTGAAGTTTCAGACTTGATAACAAAGATTTTTGAGTGTTACAAACCTACTGCAACTCATTTTTTGAGTTAGAATAGTCTTCAACTTGTTGATATACTCAGTTATATTGTTGTGGTTTCATTGGGGATATCTAATTCAATAGATTTATTGTAATTGGGGGTGTTGCTATCATATTTATATCTTATAGGTAGTTAGTTGTATTTATTATTATCATTGTACTGAGCAACTTATTGTAAAACTGATTTGGTAGTACCATTCAGTGGTTTGCTCCTATTTATTTTGATACTTACCCCATTGAATAAGTGGCATTATTATTCCCGCTGAATAAGTGAATGATCTCTTTCTATTTTCATGTAATTCCCACTGAATAAGAGGATGTGTTCTTCTTGTTTTCTCGTTGAAGAAGCAAAGGTTTCATTTCATGTTTTGGAGGCTTTATACTTAGCCCACTAAACAAGTGGTTTACTTCATAAGCATTTATTTGTAGCCTTACCACTATATGTTCTCACCTTTCCCACACTGGGATCTAGGTGATCAAAAAGTGGAAGGTAATTGCTTTCAGTTGATTCTTGCTTATCACTCACCCCACTGAACAAGTGGATGCATTTTCAGTTCTTGCAATGTATTATCACTCACCCCACTAAAAAAGTGGTGTTTTAGATTATTGCAATGTACACGTTACCTTTGTATACTCTCACCTTGCCCACATCAGGATCTGGGTGATTAGAAAGTGGAAGGTTGTAGAACCCTTGTTTCCCTGTTTTCCAATTATTTGTTTTGCTTGTTTTTGATGTATTTTGTATTTTTGTGCATGCATAATAATGTGATTTTGCAATAAAATAATATAAAATCTAAATAAATTTATAACTCCGGAAATAAAGAATCTATTGCAAATACTGATGCCAGACTATTTATTCAACTTCTGGAACAATTACAAATAAGATCCAAGTACATGCAAATGAAAAGGTAATATTTTATTTGATGAAAACCTGATTTGCTGCAATAAAAGAATGTCCTTGATTTGGTACGGCTGCAATGTTTAGGCCTTTCTCCCTCCGTCTGACGATCAAGAAATGACCCAGTAGCCTAGGCGCCCAAAAGTGTGAAGCTGGATGACCAAACAAGAAGGCGATTTCCTCTGTGTGAAAAGTACGGCTCTTGTGTATGGTACGGCCCTGTCAGATCAGCAAGTACAAACTGTACGGCTTTTTGAAATCAGTGTCCAGACCCTAGAATATGATGCGCCTTGGTTGTAAGATACTTCTGGATGAAAACCTAATAAAAACTCTGAAGATAAATGATCTCTGAATGCTCTGTAATTTCTTCTGAATGAAGAAATCCCTCTGCCTGGCAATAAATCGGATGATATTTCACACCCTCTGAATCGCTTTCACTGGAGATGGCTCGTTCCCCAATGCTCTGAGACTGAAACCCTTGGCTTCCGTGCTCTGGTCAAAAACTTGATCAATTTTCAATTCACAATAACATAATGGCTCGAATTCCAATGAAAATGCCTTATACTCATGAAAAGTGCGAATTCCTTAAAGATAGGGATCATTAAAATAATTCGAACTTTTCTTTTTATTAATTCCATAGTCTCCGATGAAATTTTAATTATAAAATATAATCTCAAATGGCCCCTTCCCATGTTGGGCGACCCCTTCAGCCAAAATCACTTAAGTTATAATATTTGAAATATTATAACTTTATATTATAAGCTCCAATAATTAATATTTAATTAAATCAATTAAATATTAATATCTCTCTCAATATTTACCCGATGCACGAACCGTCTGAAGCTGACGACTAAGGAAGTGATTATGCACGTGATCAATCCATACTGCTAAAAATAGCAGGGGTCCCTCGCTGAGTGCCAGATACTGCTAAAAATAGCAACTCAGGCTAAAAGTGCCCGAATGAGCCCGAACGAAAGCCAACTGATCAAATACTGACAACTGAAGCTGAGCCAAGCTCCGTCAAGACCCTCTATCCATCCTATCAGCCTATGAGGGTTGCATAATAGGCTAATCCCTGTGCTCGAGAGATGTCAACTAGAAGGGGACATGACAGTCCGCCCCTCCTGAAATTGCTTGTCCTCAAGCAATCTCAACTCCGGATGCTGCAGAATATCCTCGCTCTCCCATGTAGCATCCTCCATAGGCAAATCTCTCATTTCACTAGATATTCCCCTCGATAGTCCTCCTACTTAACTATCTCTATACCTGGTGATAGACTCGTGTACTAGAATCAACTTTCCCTCATCATCTAAGGGAGGTAGAACTACAGACTGTACCACACGGTGTCCCAACGCCTTCTTGAGGCGTGATACATGAAAGACATTGTGTACCCTGCTCTCTGCCGAAAGCTCAAGCTCATAAGCCACCTCTCCAACTCGCCTCAGGATCCTGAAAGGACCGTAATACCGTGGCTTAAGCTTCTCTGACCCACTCTTTTCCCTCGTGAGTAGACTGACTCGTGAGGGGCTGCATCATAAGATAAACCATGTCACCCACCTCAAAATGCCTCTCTGTTCTCTTCTGATCTGCGTACTGCTTTTGCTGATTTTGTGCCTTGGCAATATTCTCCTTGAGAGCCCTCATAGTATCCTGACTCTCCTGCAACAAGTCTCCAACACTCGGCACTCTACTGTCGCTTAGTAGCAAATCCAGAAAACTCGGCGCCTCATAGCCGTACAATGCCATGAAAGGTGACATCTGAATGGTCATATGGAATGTCGTGTTGTAACAATACTCACACAAATGAATCCATTTGACCCATGCCTTCTACTTCCCTGCAATGTAATTTTGGAGGTAACCTTCCACCCACTTATTCACTACCCTCGCCTCATTTCATCCGCTCATGGTGGTAACTGTGCTCGTGTAAATTACCCCATAGAGTCCTCAATACCTCGCTTTATGACTCAAGAACCGACTATCTCTGTCGCTCACAATGCTCCGAGGCAATCCATGTAGTCTAAATACCTCACGAAAGAAGACCTCTGCTACCTGTGTAGCTGTGTAGGTAGTGGTAATCGGAAAGAAGTGGGCATACTTCGTTAACTGATCCACAACTACATATATGCAATCCCGTCCTTGGGCTTTAGGCAAGCCCGTAATGAAGTCTATCGACAGGCATTCCCACTTCCTGTCAGGAATCGGAAGTGGCTGCAATAAACCTGCCGGGTACGTGTTCTCCTGCTTGTTCTGCTGACAAACAGGCACTCACGCACGTACTGAAGAACATCTACCTTGAGTCCTTTCCATGTGAATCTCTCCCGTATCTGTCTATAGGTTTTGAAATACCCGGGATGTCCTGCAGTCGGTACATCATGAAAGGCTCGCATGATTATGTTCTTCACTCTCAACTCCGATCAAATAAACTGCGTTCTTGTAAATGATCAAGTTATTCACAAGCGTGTACCTGGTATCAATCGTCGATCCCTCAACAATGCTGGAGGCCCAAGTATCCTTGGCATACTCTACCACAATCATATGCCTCGAATCCTCTGAAATGTGAACCATAGAGCTCAAATATGGCCTGCGTGAAAGAGCATCAGCTACTACATTCTGTGTACTTTTGATATACGAAATATCAAAGTCATAGGCCTGCAATTTACTAACTCCACTTTTGCCGACGATCATTGAGATCCGCTGTCTCTAAGAAGTGTCTCTTCAAACCTATGATCATTTTGATGCAAAATTTGCTGCCAACAAGATATTGTCTAAATTTTGCTAAGGCATGCATTATAGCGAGCATCTCCTTATCATAAATGCTGTAGAGTCTCTTTGGCCCTCTGAGTTTACGGCTCTCATATACAATAGGGTGCTTGTCCTGCATAAGCACCGCACTAATGCCCTCACCTGATGCATCGCACTGAAGCTCGAAAGGCTTCGAAAAGTCAGGTAGTGCCAACACAGGGCATGTAGTCATCAACTCCTTAAATCTCATAAAACACTCCTGTGCCTCAGGAGTCCAAATAAATGCACCCTTCTTCAGTAAATCTGTCATAGGGGCTGCATGTCGTGAATACCCATTCACGAATCTGCGATAGAACCCACACAAACCTAGAAACCCTCTCAACTGTGTCAGGTTTGCCGGTGTAGGCCAGTCAATAATAGCACGAATCTTTTCAGGATCCATCCGCACTCTCTCTCCACTGATAATGTGACCTAAATATAACAATTCGGTCATCCCCAAATCACATTTGGATTCTCATGCATAAGGACTCTCCGTATCATCAACACTACTTGTGCTTTAAATGCCCCTCAGTCCTCACCAGAAATAAGGATATCATCGAAGAAGACCAATAATAACCTCCTGCCAGTTGAATGTAAAACCCTGCTCTTTCATCGCGGACTCAAATGTAGCCGGTGCATTAGTGAGCCCAAATGGCATCACTACGAACTCGAAGTGCCCATAATGACAACGGAAGGCAGTCTTCTTTATGTCCTGCTCACGAACCCTGATCTGATGATACCCTGACCTTAAGTCAATTTTTGTGAAGTAACATGCACCATGGAGCTCATCAAGCTCGCCTATACGCAGTGACGTATAATTGCTTTTGATCCTCCTTCACATGTGAAGCGAAGTAGCAGATCGTGAGTATGGAGTTGGCAGCACCTTCCAGTAGATTCAACTCCAGAGGTTCTTCTTCTTTTAGGGACAATAAGGGCTTTAACAGAAACAGAGAGAAGTCTGATTTTAACAAAGAGAAATCAGATTTCAAGAATGATTCAAAGGGTAAATCAGCAGCACCACCTTTGGATCGAGAGGCCCTTAATGATCTACGCAGGAAGAAGCTTTGCTTCTACTGCAAAGGTCCCTATGATGCCAATCACGATTGTCGTTTGAGGCCTAAGGGCAAGGAAAATTGAGTGATGTGGGCGTATTATGAGGATTCAGAGTCAGAGAATTTCGAACAGCAGGAGAGTTCTGAGGAGTCAGAGCCAGAGGCTTTAGAGCCTAAGGCAGAGACAGAATCAGAGCTTCAGATACAGGAGGCACGCTTATCTAGCATTCAGCAGGAGGGCTCTTTCAGGATTCGTGGAGTGTTGGCAGGACAGAGGGTCATTACCCTTCTTGATACAGGAGCCACACACAATTTCATAGATGCTAGATTTGTTGAGAAACGCGGACTCATCACTGAGGAGTTCGAGGGCATTAGGGTTAAGGTGGCCGACGGATACACTTTGAGGTGTGAACGCATGATTAAGGATCTCCCTTTACGCTTGAACATTTATGAGTTCAAGGCTGATTACTACGTAGTTAACATGGGAGACATTGATTTGGTCTTGGGCATGAAGTGGCTTCTTTCACTTGAGGAAGTCACTCTTCGTCTCAAGGACATGGAGATCCGTTTTGATGTTGACGGGAAGACACATATTCTAAAAGCAATTCGGGACAGCAACATCAAACACTTTTCACGATGGAGAGGCCTATGCATCACTTATTACGGTAGAGTAATGTCGAGTGCACATTGGCACCTATACAGAGGGATGTTAGACCTAATATCATCCCTACATACGCACTGAGAATAATAAAGAAACCCTTGTTTCCGCTTTTCGATTCCGACCGCTTTTGCTTGTTTTTGATGTATTTTGATTTTTTTGTGGTTTTTGCATGAATAATAAAGAATGCGATTTTTGCAATAAAATAATATAAAATCTAAATAAATTCTTATAACTCCGGAAATAACAGAATCTATTGCAAATACTGATGCCAGACTATTTATTCAACTTCTGGAACGATTACAAATAAGATCCAAGTACATGCAAATGAAAAGGTAATATTTTATTTGATGAAAACCTGATTTGCTGCAATAAAAGAATGTCCTTGATTTGGTACGGCTGCAATAATTAGGCCTTTCTCCCTCCGTCTGACGATCAAGAAATGACCCAATAGCCTAGGCGCCCAAATGTGTGAAGCTGGATGACCAAACAAGAAGGCGATTTCCTCTGTGTGAAAAGTACGGCTCTTGTGAATGGTACGGCCCTGTCAGATCAGCAAGTACAAACTGTACGGCTTTTTGAAATCAGTGTCCAGACCCTAGAATATGATGCGCCTTGGTTGTAAGACGCTTCTGGATGAAAACCTAATAAAAACTCTGAAGATAAATGATCTCTGAATGCTCTGTAATTTCTTCTGAATGAAGAAATCCCTCTGCCTGGCAATAAATCGGATGATATTTCACACCCTCTGAATCGCTTTCACTGGAGATGG
The DNA here is from genome assembly GCA_007258455.2 of Sequoia sempervirens. NCBI lineage: Eukaryota > Viridiplantae > Streptophyta > Pinopsida > Cupressales > Cupressaceae > Sequoia > Sequoia sempervirens. Next base: position 13,784 of record VDFB02371629.1, on the reverse strand, counting down.
CTCGTTCCCCAATGCTCTGAGACTGAAACCCTTGGCTTCCGTGCTCTGGACGAAACTTGATCAATTTTCAATAACAATAACATAATGGCTCGAATTCCAATGAAAATGCCTTATACTCATGAAAAGTGCGAATTCCTTAAAGATAGGGATCATTAAAATAATTCGAACTTTTCTTTTTATTAATTCCATAGTCTCCGATGAAATTTTAATTATAAAATATAATCTCAAATGGCCCCTTCCCATGTTGGGCGACCCCTTCAGCCAAAATCACTTAAGTTATAATATTTGAAATATTATAACTTTATATTATAAGCTCCAATAATTAATATTTAATTAAATCAATTAAATATTAATATCTCTCTCAATATTTACCCGATGCACGAACCGTCTGAAGCTGACGACTAAGGAAGTGATTCTCACGTGATCAATCCATACCGCTAAAAATAGCAGGGTCCTCGTGCCGATACGCTAAAAATAGCAACTCGTGCTAAAAGTGTATGAATGAGTCCGAACAAAGCCAACGATCAAATACTACAACCGAGCTAAGCTCCGCAAGACCCTCTATCCATCCTATCGTTTAGGCATAATAGGCTAATCCTCGCTCGAGAGATGTCAACTAGAAGGGACATGACAAAGGTAGCTTAATTTAGTTGCTTATAATTGATTATCTTGGCTAATGCTAATGAGTGCAAAATTGAAAAAATTAAGGGTGGGTTATTATAGTGGTATCAAAGCTAGTCATCATGTCATCCTATTCTTTTGACACATGCCATGCAACTATAATCCTCTATGAGTGAAAGAGAAAGAAGGTATTATGACAAAGAACAGAAGAAAAATCAGTGGAAGCCTCCACCAACTCTAGAAGGAGAAGTAGTTTTAGGGATTCTTGGAATCCATTTGGATTCTTCTGGTGACAGTGACAGTTCAATTGAGGTTATGGTAGACAAGGGGAAGGCATTAGGCCAACCCGAAAGTCTAGATGATAGAACATAGAAATTTTGACATTATGTTGGACATGATGTTGTAGTTGTTGGAAAAGATGAATCAAGGAATTCCACAAGTTAACCAAGTACCTCAAGGTAAAACTAGCTCCACCAACTAGTCAAACATTGGAGGATGCACTGCTGCAATAGTCTTAGTGTGTGTTCCTAGACCATTCCAACCCACATTCACACCCAAAGAGGAGCCATAGGTTGCTCCAAAGGAACAAGTACCCATAGTGGATGAAGTATGAACAACCTATATGGAGTATGTTTCTCTACCATTTGAGATTCATGACTTATTGACTTTGGATCAGTACCTCCACCAAATGAAGAAAAGGGGTGGAAGAGTGGAGAATAGAGGGCCACCGGTGCAAAGAGAATTCCATAATGCTTTTGGAAAGGTCACCCTAGCACACTTTGACAATAGTGATAAGTGTATAGCTAGAGCTTGGGTTCAGAAGCTAGATAATTATTTATCACTTAAACCCATGCCAGAGAATGAGACAATCAAATTTTGCACCTTGCATCTTTATGGGGCATCTCACGAATAGTGGTATCATGACCTTATCACACTTGGCCATAATTTGGTTACTACACATAGAGTTCAACAAACTCATTGAGGGGCTTGATAAAAAGGATCTTGAAATACGTTTTAGAGAGCTCATGTAGTTGAAGTAGTATGGCTCACTAGACACTTACATTTTAGAGTTCCAGAGACTCTTTGTTATGGTTCTTGATATTTGGAGAGGAAACTTGTAGTCCTTTTCAATGAAGGGCTAATGGAGCCATTGAAGGGATGGGTTAAAGCTTTCGACCCACCAACTCTTCATGAGGTCATAAGGAAGGAAAAGAGAATGGAGCTTGTTGCCCCAAAGAACAAATCTTCACCTAAGACCTTCCTGCACAATAGAGACAAGAGGTGTGATAACAAGGAGAACATTCAACCCAAAGAAACACCTACAAAGAAGGTGGAAGAAGACTACAAAAAAGAGCTAAGGAAGAAGAATCTTTGTTTCACATGCAAAGAGCCATGGGCTCCAGGTCATAAGTTTTGGGAAAAGGGGAAGAACTATCAATTGGAGGCCTATTCAGTTGATGGATCAGAATCAAAAAGTTCAAACCAACTAGCTGAAGTAGAGGAAAGTGAAGAAGGTTCAAAAGAAGAGTTTGGGGAAGTGAAGGAAAGTGGTGACACTCTTGCTAGGATCTCTAGCCTTCAAAAGAGTAATTCATTCAAACTTAGAGGGTTGTTGAAGGGGCAAAAAATTGTTGCTCTAATTGATACTGGTGCTACACATAACTTTATTGACAAATACATTGTAGCACATGGGCTTAGAACAAGGAAATTTGGAGGTTTCAGAGTCATGGTTGCCAATGGTAACACTGTTATCATTTGAAATTGCACCCTATTGAGCCTGATGTTCAACACCTCAGTGTAACATGGGAAGAACTCTAAAGATGTGGGTTTCTTGTAAACAGAGGTCAACCTCCGGAGAAGTCCGACTTCCTATGGTGTCACCTAACTACTGATCTTGTAAATGAAAAGAGTAGAAGGAGAATATATTAAAACTAATGAAAAAACCATCTCTATGATGATGCACCAAAATTTGATAATAGGACATATAACACAGTTTACACACACAATTTCAGTCAATGACAAAAGCTTAGTTGTACACAACTCAATCACATATGTTTTCTGCATAAACATTTCATGAAAAGGTTCATATGGCTACACTCCTAGAAGGAAGAAATAACTTCACAACTAGAGAGTACTGCATTTTGAACACATCTCACAACCTACAAAATACATATTGTTCTACGGAAAGGTGCTGAAATAAGACATAACCACAAGGAATCATACAATTTCACAAGCAGTTTCATCAATTATACGAATGCACACAATTTAATAGAAAGATCGAAAAGGTAAAACACTTATACTCATTGATTTTAATGGTGAAACACTGATATACATGCCTGTCATGAGTTACAAAACATAGCCTCTCTTTTGCAAAGAACACAAGTTACAAAAGCAGAAAAGCACCAGGTAAGAACTATTTACAAAAAAGGAAAAAATGCCATATATATGAGAACTAAAAGTGTTGCCCCCTAGTTTTTTAGGGTTTACAAAATATTGGCCTCCAGAAAGATCTGCCCTTAGATCTTTTGAATGAAGTTAATGTTGCGTCCCCACTGTCCATGTCGGTGAAGAGTCGCTCCAAGAATGGCCTCCTTGATATTTTGCAATGCATTTAATGTGCCAACCTTTGGCCTCCGTGTTCACTTTTGAACTTCCCTGAAGAGCTATCTCGAATTCCCTGGAGCACTATCATTAATGTCTATCTTCCTTTTGCCAGTAGACCTCACAGCTGTCCCTGAGACTGACGACCTCTTCTTTCTTTCAGCCTTCTTCCCGCTCAAGATCTTTCTGTAGGTTAACTTGCTCCGCAAGCAGCTTCAAACTTTCCCATTAGATCTCCACAACATCGTTTACTGAGCTACTCCATCGCCTTTGATCGCAGAGCAAGTCTGTGTCACTTTCATTCTGTTGATATCGTTCACAGGGGTAGTCAAACAATCAAACGACTAATGGTTCGCCTTTAGTTCTCTTTGATTGGTTGAACATATGCCATGCAAGATCCTAGGTGGTCAAAGGTCATTCAGCTAGAATTGCATGTCGGTGAGACACTGGCCGTGTCTCCCCGATGCGATCATACTCTATAGCAGTGATCGACATGGCTCACCACTGTCAGCAAGACTTCATAGCGAGTTACCATTGGTCATACCGATATTCCCTTTCCATCGCTGAGACCTCACTTGTCGGCACGTCCTACCGAGCGCAAAAATTCTGCTAGGAGTCTCCCCAATCTCAACCTTGTGAACCACTATCGGCAAGAGTTTACTGATGTTACACCGAAGGCATAAACCTTCAGCGAGACCATGATCAGTCTGCAGGAGGTCATAGCGAGCTGAAACCCCTTGGCCAAGAGTATTACTAATTCCAAATATCCACTCGGCAAGACCCTATCAGGTCAGCGAGACCTCACACCGAGCGCATTCCACTCTCCCCGAGCTTCGATCATTTCTTTTGATGAGACTCCCACTGATTAGAAAAACTTCTCCCCGAGCTCAGAACACTATACCGACACTAACTTTCCTCGAAAAGACACCATTGGGTCGGCAAGACTCTACAGCAGGGGTCCTTTTGTTTCGATGAAGGCTCACTTCATTTTGGGGAGACATTGCTTGGTTGGTGAGACCTCATGCCGAGCTCACAACTTTTGCTAAGACTTCCCCATGTCAGTAGGACATCTCCCTGAGACCACCATCTTATACTGAAGGCACCATCCATTCAGTGAGACATCATTCGATTGCCGAGACATTACAACGAGGCCCACCTTTTCTCCACATTGACATCTCTTTTCGCCGAGACCTTTGTTAGTCGCCAAGACATCTCCTCGAGCTCCTATTTCTTTGGTGAGACCCCCGGCCTTTGGCAAGACGTTACGCCGATATCAATCCCTCTCGGTGAGACTTTCGCTATCGGTGAGACCCCATGCCGAAGGAAAAACCTTCGGCGAGCTGAGAACACCTCGACAGGACACTAGTGGGTCGGGAAGGCCTTATGCCGAACCCTTTATCTTTCGGCGAGCTCGGAACATTTCAGGGAGACCACTAGCGGTCGATGAGACGTTACACCGAGGGCATTTCGTTTCGGCGAGACCTAGCCCTGTCGGTGAGACATTATGTCGATGACGCCTCCCCTCGCCGAGACTTCCATCTTTCGGCAAGACCTTATGCCGAAGGAAATCCCCTTCGGCGAGACTCTACCCAGTCGCCGAGACCTCCTTTCTTGTTGAGAAGACATCACTCGGTCGGCGAGACCTTTCGCCAAGCTCAAATTCTTTCGCTGATGCCGCTTCACTTTGGCAAGAGTCCACCCTGTCGGTGAGACTTTTCCCATTCGGCCAGACCTCTTGTCGAAGGCAAACCATTCCCTCCGTTGCCAACTTAGTGAGCTGCTGTCAGTGAGACATCCCAAGCGAAGAGATACATAAAGAATCATGGTGACCTGAATGTCCTGGCAATCGGTGTATTCAAAACAAATAGAATGCACTGCTAGTCGGCGAGACAACAGGAGGGTCTTTCCCACTTTCTTCTCTGATGAGTTTTATGCCAAATCTGACTGAGGCGAGGCTCTCCAATAGACTTCCTTGTGAAATAGCATCAGATGTATGATCTAACCCTTGATGCAAATGTCCCCATTTGGCCTCCATGAATCACTTGAAAATATAGACCCTACCTGACTGAGCCCCGTGCGAAAATTAGGTAACAAACACAATGTCTTGTGTTAGGATGATACCACAATTGAAGAATCTATTAAACGGTTATGAAGTCAATGATGAATTTTATGTTGTCAATACGAGAGGCACATACATTGTTTTGGGTATGTAATGGCTTTGTTCCTTAGGAGAGATCACTTTGAACCTAAGATCCATGGAGCTGAAATTTTAGGATGGTGATAGGAAGGTTGTATTGAGAGGAATGACTAATGGGGGGTCCAAAATTGTTACAAGCAAGATAATGAAAGGAGCATTGAATCATGATCAAGGAATAAGGCCCAAGCAAGGTGGAAACAGTTTCCAAATTCACAATAATCCCCTATTTGATATGGAAGTAGAGCTAACATTTCCTAGTCCTATATTTGAGGCGTAGGAAGACAAGGTGATAAAATAACCATTATATTTAGTTGGTTTCATTCTTATGGATTGGAATCTTATGATAAAGGGGTTGGCCTTGTGGGTTCACTGCAAGGAGAAGAGTATTATGTTGAATCAGATGATGTTGGAGTGGTGAGCGCTTGCGTGAAGATTTCAAATGCTAACAAATTTCCTTTGGTTATCTCACAAGTTGATGAATTTTTTTCTGCCCCAACATGGTGGGGTCACATTTGGGGATATTTTCCTTACCCAAGATTGTAGGCATGGACAAAGTGTTGCTGCTACCTTTCTTTATAGTTATCTTATGAGTCCATTGATGTCTCCACCAATGGAATGGAGAGAGATCTTGAGAAAATTTTGGTACATTATTGAGTTGATGACACTTGAGAGGACATTTCTAGCCAAAAGAATGATCAAAGATGTCATTTTGACTAAGGATTTTCAGTTTGGAAGCAACTGCTCTTCTTGGGTGCTGATTTTTTTAAAAATCAGACCACGAGTTGCCTATTTTAGACTTGGCGAGTTGCCCATTTTAGACTTGGGAAGCTGCAAGTTTGCTCATTTTTAGTTCATTCATCCCCCTATTAGGATTGATTTATGGATTTAGATGAAGGGGATGACAAGTTTAGCCAACTAGGTTTAGTGTTGGATAAGCTTTTAGGCAAAAATTAGTTGTTGCTTTAATTCATCTACTTGCACTTATGTTTTGAACAACAGGTTGTTTTCCAGCTATAACCATGATGTTGGAGTGCAGGAAGATAAAATTGAGAAGGTTTCCATTAACTTTCTCAGATTCACCTATATGGTACCATAGGTTCATGATGGTGGAAAGCGATTCTCTGAGGAGTTGACCAAGAGCTTGTAGTGTTTGCTTTCTCTCCTTACCAGTAGTTTTTGAGAGGTCTCTTGCACAAATTCCCAACATGACAATGCTTTGAGTAGATGGTGCTACAAATTCCCCAAACTTATTTGGGATCCTAGAATCATATTGAGTTTTATTCAAAATCAATCAATGCATGAGCTAGCATTGCTTGGGGACAAGCAATCTTTGGGGAGGGAGGCCTATAATGTCCCCATTTTTACGCCATGTTGAAGTTTTGGCTAGTTTCTAGGGTTTTCCATAGGCTTCTAGTTGAGCTGGGAGATTCCAAGATTCTTGGAGGATTCTTTCCAGTAGTTTCAAGGTATATTTGCAGAGGGTTACTAGAGTGTTTTCTAGGATTTTATGGGTATTTTGAGATCCTTGGGAAGCACTATTGCTAGTTTTAGCAATGCTTATTTTTAGTAAGTTTTAGTGCATCTCAGTTTGGGCTAATATGTGCTTGGACACACTATTTTTAGAAGTTTTCTTTTTTTAGTAAGTGTTGTTTTAAGCACCTTGTCATGGCAGCAATATAGAGTAGGGTTTCTAGTTTTGGTAGTGGTTGACAGTTTGGTTTGGTGAGTTCTGATAATTTTGGCATATTTTTTATCCATCATTACTTAAGTTCTCGAAAAAGTTAATTTTATGACTTAAGTTATAAAGTTTATTTTGGGCCCTTTGTATCCCCCGCGCCTAGATTTAACAACTTAAATTTGTTTTAAAAGGTGGTATTTCTCTTCCTAAGTTGGATGCCATCAAAGTTGGGGAAATAATGTGAAAAAAAAAATTGTATTCCTTGGGTTGGGCATTCCATTTGGAGGGAAAAGGAAATTCAAATTTGGAGCCCCAATCTCTATAAAATATCACCTCTTGCTCTCATTTGGATATACAATTTGAAGATAAAGAAGTGTTGTCAAATTGGTGTCAAAATCCTTGGGCTTTGAGGATGAAAACCCTCAAGGTGGCTCTAGTTTTGGAGTTGCAAGATAATCGCTAGCTGGACATAGGTTCGACTTCATTATAGGAGTCGTTGTTGGAGTTTATTGGTGATGGATTTCAATTTGTTTTTAGTTTTTTCTTCTTATGATGTTTTCTAGCTTGGTATTTTGGTGTGAAGCTGATTTGCAAAGTTTTTGGAGTGTTGGAGTAGATTTTTCTAAGTCGTCTACTTGTTGGTCCTACTACTCCCATGCCTAGGTTGTACTACATTCATGTTGTCACAGGATGAAGCATTGATGAACTTGTTTTGGGTATTGGCTAGTTAATTTCCTTGGTATTGGGCACCCCATTTGACAAAGTTACAATTTTTTTGGTGAAGTATTGGTTTTTTGAGAGCTGGTCACCCTACTAAGCCATATGTCCCATTTAGGGCTCCTTGTGTATTGGGAGTTGTGATGGAACTTGCATTCTTTCCTTGCTAATAGGTCCGTTATGTGGCACCATGATCAATCTATCACTTTGCAAACAGCGTGGGAATGTTCCTTGATGTTTGGGGAAGACTTTTGGGAGACATGCCAACTTGTAACTTGCTGATTGGTGAAGTTTCATACTTGATAACAGAGATTTTTGAGTGTTGCAGACCTGCTGCAACTCATTTTATGAGTTAGACCAGTCTTCTACTTGCTCATATACTTAGGTATATTTTTGTGGTTTCATTAGGGATATCTCATTCAGTGGATTGATCATAATTGGGGGTGTTGCTATCATATTTCTATCTTATAGGAAGCTGGTTGTATTTGTTATTATCATTGTATTGAGAAACTTATTGTAACACTAATTTGGTAGTACCATTAAGTAGTTTGCTCCTCTTTATTTTGATACTTACCCCACTGAATAGGTGGCACTACTATTCTCATTGAATAAGTGGATGAACTCTTCTTGTTTTCCATTGAATAAGTGGAGGTTTCATTTCATGTTTTGGAGGCTTTATATACTCACCCCATTGAACAAGTGGTTTACTTTAAAATAATCTAATTGTAATCCTTACCACCGTATGCTCTCACCTTTCCCACACCAGGATCTAGGTGATCAAAAAGTGGAAGGTAATTGCTTTAGTTGATTCTTGTTTATCACTCACCCCACTGAACAAGTGGTTGCATTTTCAATTATTGAAATGTATTATCACTCACCCCACTAAACAAGTGGTGCTTTAGATTATTGCAATGTACATCTTGCCATCGTATGCTCTCACCTTGCCCACATCGGGATCTGGGTGATCAGAAAGTGGAAGGTAGCTTAATTCAGTTGTTTATCATTGACTATTTTGGCTGATGCTAATGGGTGAAAAATTGAAAAAATTAAGGGTGGGTTATTATAGAAATTATGACAAAAGGCTATATTTTAAACCATTTAAGTAAGTAGATTTTCAAGATATTCATGCAGCTATGTACTAATTACAAATTTGTGAAAGTTTAGACTTCTAATTCACTTAAGCAAGTAGACTTTCAAAATTTTCATGCAGCTACACAATAATTACAAAATTGTAACAAAATGTGTAGATTTATAGTTCACTTAAGAAAATTTTGCACTTTTGACTTGAGAATTTTTTATTTTCTTGAGATCAAACTTTCCCTAAGACTATCTAACCACTCAAACACTTTATCTTAACAAATTTTGACACAAATGATTGAAATTCATGATCCAAACTAAAAATATAAACCCAATACAAGAATGTTTGCAATCGAGACATAAAGTAGAACTAGTGGTATACCCACACATCCAACATGCTTAACCCCTTGTGAACAAAGTCAAAGCAAGTTTAAACTCAAGGGTTTCTTGATTTTGGAAGAGCAGGAGTGGTGTGGAGTCCATGGCAAGAATTTTGAAACTTTGGTGTGCTATTCACTCACAAAGAATTATTGGTAAGGTTTCTTATAGAATAAGTTGATGGACTTTGGTTTAAGTTCATGGTGAAAGTTATTTTATAGACTAGTAAATAGTTTTAGTGAGTTGTAGTTAATTGCGGTGAGTTTCATTTGTTGCAATTTCATGTGGAGACTTATATAAGTCTAGTGTTGTTACATTCCTAATCACACATTTGGAGGATAACTCACTACATAATTGTAGGTATGTCATTATAAATGTGTCTGACAATGCAAATACAATTGCATCATTGTTGGAGTACATGCAATTATGATCAAGAGTATGATGATGTTCTAGGAGATGCCTAGAGGTACCACAAGTAGCTAGAATTTATAAGAAGTTTGTCTTTGCTACTACAATTCATGGTTAGTGTTTGGATATAGTGCAGGAATACATATGTGCAGTTCAAGAGAAGCAAATTAGCAACCTTTGACCAAGTGTGAGTGGCACTAACTAATTACATGCAATGTTCACCCATATGGAAAAGTCATGTTACATGTAATGCGCAACATGTTGACATCATGATATGGTCATGAGATTGTTGTGTCATTGTTCATATTCTAAATAGTAGTTAGACAATCATGGTTGGAATTCCTTGTTGGATGGTTTTGTAACTATGTCTATCTGCTCGTATGGATGTGCCAAGGCTGGACATTGTTGGATGTAGTTTGATTTTGAAGGTGTGATTCTTGGTTGGAGATTATATGCTATTAGTCTACATATTGAGACTGTGTGAAAGAGACCTATTGTATTGGATGTAACTTTTCTGAATAATACAATTTGTGAATGCCCTTTTGCTATTTTTTCCCAAAAGGGTTTCTCAAGTAAATTCTTGTCTCTTGTATTTGTAACTTTTTAATGTTGCTTAATTGAATTGTATAACAAGCATAATTGTTTTTTATCACATAATCTTAATGCTTTTAATATCCCAATATATCAATTGTCAATGTTAGAGATTAATTCCCAACAAGGATGATGTACATGTTTAACATGGACAAACCATTTTCTAATAAAAATATATAGAACTTCATCTATTCCTTTTGGAATGCTTTGTTATGACAATTATAGAGATATTTGTTCAATTTGCAACAATTATTGAAATGAGAGGAAAAACGAGATTGCTCTTGAATTAAAAATTGGTTTTTCACATTACACTGCAAACTATTACAAAGTATTGGCATTATAAAGCCATTATTCCCGTATAAAACTATTTACGGGAATATAACTATCCGAACTAAATTTATTTAATAAATTAACAATAGTATGTTAATTTATTTATTTAACTATTAACTATTTTATGTCATGTACTAAATTCTATGTAATGTCCCCAATCTAACCCTACACTCTTCAGTGAGAATTAGCCTATTTCTAGAAACTCGTAGGCTAATCAGAAGTGCAAATTAGGGTTTCCTATTTTATAGGAGGTTTCAGTGGAGCTTTTGAAGGCTTGCATGCAGGAGTTTGGCAGTGAGTTTTTTGGAGATCTCTAGGCTTTTGGAGAGTTTCAAGATGAGGTAACATGCATTTCACAAAAATGGAATGCATTCCTATCTGGTACCCTGCATGCAAGAAAGGTTTCTGGGGTTTTTCTAGGTTTTCAGAGATCTCCAGGGGAGTGTAACATGCATCTGATTCTGTCAACCTTTCCAAACACTTACTATTTTTAGTAAGTCATCATTACTGCTCAATTGTTGTTCAAATGAAGTTTGCAAACACTTACTATTTATAACAATTTGCTATTTTTGGTATGTACTATTTATGGCAGTATTATCTTAGCAGCAACATAGTCATTTCCAGTCCATCATTCTAATTTTGGTAGTGAAGCAGTTCATTTTGGGCATTGGCTTCTTCTTTCCTCTTGGAGCTTGTTTTGGTAAAATTAATAACTTAAGTCACATTTGTATTTTATTGTATTTTGGACCCCTTAGTCTAGGCATGTGACTTACAGGTTGTTTTAAAGGAGGGACTCATCTTGGACACCTAAGTGGAGGAAAAATCTTTTTAAAAAAAGTTATTATATTTTCTAAGTCTCATATGGACGCATAAGTTGGTGATAAAGTGTTTTTATTAACATTTTATATTCTCCTAAAAGTTTGGGCATCCCCTCTTGAGGAAAGTGAAGTGTTTCAAATTCTAGGAAACTGAAGTGATTCATTCTCCAAGAAGAGTCTATTTATTGATGCTTTGCTCCTTCATTCCTATCTTTTGGAAATTATGATAACGTTATGTTGCTAAATTGAATTCAAAAGTGCTTCAAGGAACGCATACCTCTTAGCCATTCCTTCCAATCTTTGTGCTCAAGAGATAGTACCTAGTTGGAAATATTGAAGACTATGCTTCACTCAGGAGTGAAAATTGAGCTTCAATTTCTGATTTATTAAAGCAAAATTGCTATTGTATAATCTATTTTACTTTTGCTAGTTCGTGTTTGGCTGTAGCACGTTTTTATTCATAACTCACTAGGTGAATTTTCTATGATTTTGGGTATCGGCCCTATGGGTTCTCCTTGCTAGGGCGCCCCTTTGCACAAAGTTTGAGATTTTTAGAGCAAGTCTTGAATTTCTAGAGCAGGTCACCCATTTCTGGAGGTTGTATTTTTCACTGTGGTTGCATTGGGAAGTGTGCACAAATAAACCAGGGTTTGGTGAAGTCTCTTTATTGTTTCTTGGATACCCAGCTCTTAGCTTTCATTTGCATTCAGTTTCAGCCTTATTGGAGGTGTTTGGAGAGAGTTCGGAGCATATTGGTGAATTTCTTACATACTTATCTGATTTTCTGTGTTTACTGCATATTGGTGAATTTCTTACATGCTTATCTGATTTTCTGTGTTTACTGTTTCTTATCAAATCTCTTATACTGTTTATTAGAGGCTAAATTATGATCATAAACATTGTATTTCAATTAAGGATAATTTCCTTAACATTCTAATGTATTTAGCTCTCAAACTATAATGTTGTGCAGCTACAACTTCATCATTTGTAAGGCTGATTAGTAGAACTAACAATTGTCATTTAATTTCTGCACTTTATGTTGTAATTACTCCCACTAAAGAAGTGGTTGAGTCTTATTTTACTTTCAGCACATATTGTTTAAATTCCCCCCCCCTTTGAATAAGTGGTAGTGTGGATTCATGGTCGGCTTGTCACCTTATTAATTGTAATAGCTTCACTCCCACTGAATAAGTTCTCAAGCCTTCATGGTCGGTTATCTGCCTACTCTTTGTATTTCCAGTATTTACTTTCTTAGATGGTTGGATTGCCACTTGCAGCTTGTATTTCATTTTCCAGTTTGCTAATGATCCCTAACACTGTATGCTCTCACCTCGCCCACATTGGGATCTTGGTGATCGAAAGGTGAAGGGTTACCATTCTTGCTGGTTTATATTTGGAGCTCATGCTAATAGTGGTGAAATTGTGTTGATATTTAAAAAAAAAAAAACTTAAGGGAATATTACAGTGGCATTAGAGCCTATTTTCCTGCCATCCTGTGAGTTTAGTGCTTCAATTTTCAGATGAGTGACAGAGAAATCCGATACTACACAAGAGGGTAGGACATAATTTAGTTTCAACTTTTCAATAGTTCTAGAAGTTGAATATTTTTCTAAGGTTTTGAAAGAAACCGTGTGTTTTTAGATCTAATTATGGCTTCTGATGAAGAAAGAAGTTTGACAAGGTCACCTTTCATTGCAGGAATAAGACTCAATGAAGAATGTCACTCAATGGAAGAGGAAGTGAATACATTTTGTGTGTTGGAACATTGTTTGAGCTAAGTGAAGCAGTCACCTTCTGAGGTGATGAAGAAGGCTTTATCATCTGCAGTGACCTCTTTGATTCATTTGTATTGGTTGAGGCATCCTAACAAAGAAATCAATCTGTTGATTACTTCATGCCTCAATGAAGTGATAAGAATCTTGGCACCTTTGATGCCCTATGATGATGATACTCTGAAGAGAGTTCTTCATATGAATGTGGAAAGTTTCCAAGATCTTGATGAAATGGGTAGCAATCAATTCTCCAAAAAAGTTGTTATATTAAAGACATTTTCAAAAATCAGAACAAGTATCGTGTTAATAGATTTGGAAATGCAAGATCAAATCTATTATTTGTTCCATTACCTCTTCAATTTGACTTAGAGTGAACAGGAGGAGGATGTTTTTGTAGTTGTAAGGACTATTCTTGTTCTGACTGTTAATGAGGTTGATGATATTCCTCAAAATGTCCAATCAATTCTTTTGGACGTATATGAGCGTGAAGAAAAGATTTCTCCTACTGCTGATATATTGATCAAAGAATTGTTCAATCAATGTGAGGAAAAATTGAAGCCTCTCTTGAAGAAGATAGTTTAGAAAAATGAGGAGAA
>VDFB02371628.1:0-39109 GCA_007258455.2 Sequoia sempervirens | reverse complement strand
GGGGAAAATTGATTCCCCAAAGTCAATTGAGCTTGTAAAGGATGAAGAGAAAATAATGGACCTTGTAAAGAAGCATTGGCATGTGATAATTAAAGTTTGTGCCAAAATTTCACTAAGAAATAGGTGATTGAAGTCCCATCTTGTGGTAATAACTTTGGGCACAAGTTCCTAAATGCATAAAATAAAGGGCAATTTAACATTAGCAAGCTATAAATTTTGTTATAACATTAGCCAAAGGATCTACTCTCTAAATGATATGAAGTCTTGTAAGGTTCAAAACCCTAAAATATCTCATGAAAATAAATAGTAACTCATTTTCACATATATACAGAAATGAAATAATTATCATACATAAAATAGAAGAGGCTCAAAATATCAAAAATGGCAAAGTGAAGCGAAAACAGTTGCAGAGGTGTTGGAGCTTAGGCGAATGAAGTGGATAGGGAGCTTCCAACCATGGAGGTAAGGAACTCCTACTAGTAAGGTCATGGGCAAAATGAAGGTAGCAGATGGGGTCTAGGTCGACCATATTAGTTTAGGCAAAACATGGGTGACAGAGAGGCCTTTGATCAATTTCACCTCGATCGCAATGGTTGGAGGAAATATGGTGGGCAGGGTAAGAAGAATTGGCAAAGTTTATGGGAATGGTAGAAGTCGAATTGGAGATAGAATTCTAATCAACATAGAAATAAAAAAGGATGGTGGGATTGACGTCATGAAGAAAATCAGGAAGGAGGATCAAATAGAAGGAAGAGGACAACTCCTTAGTGGGATCAGAAGGAGTTGAGGATTGAGAAAAACCCTGAGGTGCCAAAGGTTTATGATGATCTAGGAGATCAAGTGCCACCATTTGCAACTAGGGCAAATGCAATTGATTTGAGGCGTGATAAGGGAAACCAAGTGAAAGAGAAGACCTTAGGCAATCACAAAACGAGCCAAGGGATTGGAATGGTAGGAATTGCATCAGAGGCTCCAACACCCCTAGACAAGAGAGGGGTGTTAATGTAAGGAAGAAGAAAAGTGCGAAAATGGTTATATGTGCCCAATCACTGCAAGAATACAAAAAATGATTGAAGGAGGTAGCATTCTTTGTGAAATGGTAGGAGAGAGGATGTTCGAGAGAAGAGATTCAACAATGGTGGGCAAAAAACTGGGGTGAAGAGGTAAGAATAAAATTTCTACCAAATAATTTATTTTTGGTAGTTTTCTCTTTTGTGTAACTTGAACAATTGATTATGGAAAAGAAAACCCTAATCATGGAAGGGGAAGGGTATTAATTCAAATATTGGGAGGAAAACTTTGACCCTAGGAATCATTAAATAAATAGGAAACCAATGTGGGTGAGCTTAAACAACTTTCCATCAAAGTATTAGAGTGGGGAAGTCATAATTGAGATAGGTGAAGCCCTAGGCACTTTCATAGGCATAGAAGAAGGATCAACACAAGGGGGAACTGCTTTAATGTAAGGATCTGTGTAGAGATGGGCCAAAACTGTCACAAGTGAGAAGAATTGAAATTAATTACAATGGAAGGAAGATGGTTTCTAGAGGTGGTCTGGGAGGCGCCTAATAAGTAGAGTGGTGTGATGCTACTCCTGGAAGAAGCTCCAAATGTTGTTGAGATAAATGAAGCTAGGGTAAAAGGGATGGAAAAAAAAATCCATTGGATAGCAAGATGTCATTTGAGTCCCAGGGCTTGGATGAAGAAGTAAATCACCAGATGGAGTTGGAGGGGGTGATGGCCGAAGCAACGGTTGAGGAACCTCAAAATCAACCCAAGGAAGGAAACATGAATGACGATTTGAGCCTTCCAGAGGAAAGAGAGATAAGGCATGAATGAGAGGGTCTGAAAAATAAATTATAGAGGTTGGTTGTGAATTAATGGGGCTAACAGTAGGAGAAGGTAGAGAAAGAAATGTTTCTACTGTAGAGGAAAAGGAGAGTTTCTTGCAACTAGAGGATGTGACCTTGGGGGAGGCTCTAGAAGGGGAAGATATATTGCAAAAATTAGAAGTGGTTAACACTGAGGGATAAGAAATTGAAGATAACCCCATAAGAGAATTAACCCCGTAATCAAATTACAAATTGGGCATCAAGTAGGCTGAAGTGGCTAAAAAATCACTAGATTGTGGTGAACAAAAACTGTAGGACAGGAAAAAAAAATTTGAGAAGAGAACTTTGGATGGCAAGGTAGAGGGCCAAGTAAAAATTACTAGACTGCTTAGATTAGGGAAGGGCATTACCCTTCCTAGAGAGAAATGAGGCTTCTTTCATGAAATTTTAGGGGCTTAAACGCCCCTAACAAAAAGTGTCTGGTGAGGCGCTATCTAGAAACTTCAAAGGTTGATATTTTCTTGGCGCGAGAGAAAAATGAGCAAGATGGAAATGGAACAATTTAGGAGTAAATAAAAATTCTAGTAGGGAGTTTTAGTGAGTAGGTTGAACCAAAAGAAACTAGTTGGCATGTAGGGTAAAAAGTTTAATCTCGAGCTTGGCATTCATCATTAGGAATGTATATGGCCCTACTTGTTGCATAAAGAAAAGGGAGGTTTTGGGGGGAAATCGAGAATCTTCTATTGAAATTTGTATAATTGGGAGGGACTTCAATGCCGTATTACACAGTCGGGATAAGAAAGGCGATGTCAAAACAAAGCACCAATCCCAGATAGATTTTGAAATGTTTGTGAGGAAAATCAATTATTGGAGATACAAATGGAAAATGGAAGTTTCACATGGACAAACAAAAGATTGGGCTTAAACAACATTGTAGAGAAATTGGATAGGTATATGTTCAGGGGAGACTTGGCTACCTTCTCATTTACCTTTGAAGGTAGCATTATGCCATGATCTAGTTCTAATAATTACCTAATTAGTCTTATGCAATTCAGTAGATGAAGACCGTTAAAGGATGCGCCTTTGTACCATAAAATAGTGTACTAAAGATCCCAAGTTCTTGAACTGGTAACCGAATGCGGTTCGTGGCGAAAACCCAGGAAGCATCGAAATTATGCTCGGCTTAATCACTAAATTCAGTGCGATCATCAAGGCGAATTCTGAATGCATGATGAATGATTTGAAATATGCCAAGGTCAAAGGAGAGCGAAATGGTTGCGGGAATGAAGGAGGACCCGACAGGTGACAAATGAAGTACCACAAAGGAGAAGGCCCTTTGCGCGAATATGCAGAGGTGCAAGCTAAAGGACAAGGAGCAAAAATGAAAATGGAATCAATGAAGCGGATGCAAATTCTTAAAATATTTTCATAATGTGGAATAAAAAGCTCGATGATATAAACAATACTGCACAACTCAAGATTAAATGGGGTCATTTGAAAGCATTGAGGGATATAACAATAATAGAGAAGGGACCCGTTTCGGCGAACATGCTTAATGAATGAGGCCATTGACCCGAATCATGTTGCGGCCGATATCAAACTAGTCACCAATAAAACATAATAATGTTGATTTTGCAAAATTATCGAGGGGATAAAATACTCAATTTATGACCTGCGATAGAGCTGTCTGGTGGATCGAATGGATTTCAGTTTCGAAGCTCTTTTTCTACATGCCCGGAATACAGGACGGAGCTGTCGAAACTGAGGACCGAGAGTCAAACGGTGCTGTTATAAATAATGACCTTTAAATTTCATCCAAAGAAAGAAAACCAACTCTCTGATGAAGTCCTAAATCCAGCCATCATTTATGCAACACTATTTTGCGAAAAGAAACGGCAAAAGCGAAAGGGGAATCGCCGAACTTCATTGCTCCCAAACTGACTTCAAAGAAAATTGAGTTTGTGCCACGAAGGTTGATCTTGAAAAGGGATTGTTGCCCAAGAAGCCATCCATTCCATCCAGCATAGGAAGAGGTAGAGTATGCTAATCAAACTAGACATAAAAAAGGCATATGATAGAGTGAACTAATTTTTTTATATAAAATCCTCGAGGCCTTTGGCTTTGAGTGGTAATGGATAAATTGGATTTTCAAGTGCATTTCAAGTCCAAGGTTCTCTGTTCTCTTGAATGGATCACCAAAATTTTATCTTCTAGGGCAATTAGGCAAGGGGACCCACATTCCCCCTTCCTATTCATTATAGTGGCAGAAGCTCTCAGAAGAGCAATTAACTTTGCTGCAGCCACAAGTTGGATAGAAGGGGTCAAGGTAACTAGTGACATGCCAATAATAACACATCAGCAATTTGTTGATGATACCTTGCATTTGGGAGCAACAAAAAGAAGAGAGGCATTGAGGCTAAAAGCGATCCTGGATCAATATTTCCTACTTCAGTTTAGGAGGTAAGTGAGGGGAAATCTCAAATTTTATTTTTCAATACTAATCCTAGGAAAGAGCAAGAGATCACTAGGACTTTAAATTTCAAGAGTGGGAAACTTCCTACCATATATTTGGGTCTTCCATTAGCCAAAGGTATGAGAAACAACAAGTTGTGGGAGCCTTTAGAAAACAAAATGGAAAGTAGGTTGGCGACATGGAAAGGAAAATGGTTGTTCTGGGCTAGGAGAATAATAATTCTCAAGGTAGTTATATCAACAATCTTGATCTACCTTCTATCTTTCCTAGCTCTCCCTAAAGGGAAGTATTAAGACTTGAATGAAAAGATGAGAAATTTATTCTAGCAAGGTACGACGGATCCCAAGAAACTTGCATTAATTATATGGGACAAGACATACAAAGCAAAAGAAAATAGACGTGTGGGTTTGAGGGACTTGCTAAAAAAAACATGGCTCTTGAGGAAAATATAATATGGGTTATGTATGTCAAGAATAGAGCAAAGTGGGAATGCATTCTCCAGGGCAAGTATTTAAATGGGAATAGAAGAGAGTGCCTCTTATCTAGCCCCACGCCACCTAAGGGCTCAAGGATCTAGAACTTTATGTTAAGAGTGTCAATCACTAATCACATATTATGTTTTATGGGATATCTATGATACATATAAACTTTATTTTGGGAGGAATCATGGGGAGGCTACCCTAGCCTGGTCAACTCGTTGATGATAGAAGTAACAAAAAGATTTTTATCTAATAATTGGGGGATAAAATTCAAAGACTATTTGGAAGAGAAGGTGGAGAAAGAATTCAAAGTTGGTAGTGGAAGGGGTTCAATAATCTCAATTTATCGCGTAATGAACTAGAGCAACTCAAGTAGGCCTTGGTGAGGAGAATTATTCATATTTGAGAAGGTGAGGATGTGTTAGTTTGGTATATATCTAATATTGGATAGTACAATGTTATAAATGGTTATGAGATTTTGGGGAGTGTAGAGGAAAAATCAACTATACCTCTGAGTTTATGCTAGAGTAACAAATACCTTTCAAAAGCAGGGAAATTTACTTGGGCAACCCTCCAAAAGAAGATCCTAACGGTAGACAAATTTGCAAAATTTGGATACGTTGGCCAGTCAAGATGTGTCCTTTGCAAAGAGGCATAGGAGAATGCAAATCATATTTTATTGAGTCATTCCTATGCACAAGCTTGTTGGAGATGGCTATGTGCTAGGCTAGGGTTGATAAGTGCCCTTCCAAATGACATCCTCACTCTTTTTGCATCATGGACAATATATAAGATGAAATATTTGTATGCAATTTTATGGATAACTAGTCCATTCTTGATGGTGTGGGAGTTATGGAAGGAGAGAAACAAAAGACTCTTTCAATGGGTTCAAAGACCTATTTCTTCCTTCTTAAACAAAGTTGAAGTAGTGATTGTTGACGTTGTCAATGATAGGGAATTAAGGGTAAACACTCAAAAGATGTCCATAGATTGGGATACAAGGATGAGATAATTTTGGTATGGTCTCAAGTTACCCATCACTGAGGTCATAGAGTTGGGGAAAGAGAAGAATGTTAGGGAGAAAGTGGTTTGGATTCCTCCGTAGCAGAGCTAGTACAAAATGAATTTTGATGGTGTGTCCAAGGGTAATCTGGGGGTGTTTTGAGTAGGTTGTATAATCAAGGATTGGGGAGGAAGAAATATTGGTGATCTCTCTCAACCCCTTCATAGAGGTTCAAATAACCTTGCAGAGCTTCAGGATTTGGTATGAAGGTTATAGTTTTTATGAGATTCAAAAAAATTACGTGGCAACATTGTAAATGTGAGTTATTTGTTGGAAAAGGAAGGACCAATTTCAATTTAGGAAGCCTCACCAAAATCAGCGAAGTCAATCAACTTTGGTAGAAATTCAAAATTATTGACATAAGGTTAATCATGGGCTAAGGTGGCGGGGTGATATCACACTTTAGATATCACATGTGTTATATCACTCGACTCATAATATCCAGTTATGATAAAGCAAAGTGGTACCGACACATAAACCATATTAATATGTCTTAATCAACACCTAGTAGGATAAAAAGCCATAGGTGGTGATGTGGTTTATTTATTGAAACTAGTTTTGCTCATGTGAAAAGGTCGAGAGCCGATTTCATTATTTGGAAAGGTAGCACAGTAAGATTTGGGCTTAGTAGCATGTCGCTAGGTGTGTTGCTCATAATCGACAAGTTTTTCATGAGTGGTGAAGACTTTAAAGATGGCATCATAGTCTAAATTTATCATTCATATGCATGCGAAGAGCTTAGTGTGTGGTGTAATAGACACCCCAATTATGTTGGTAAGCTCACATTGGTAAATGGCCTTTCTAGGAGAGATTGCAAAGCTCAGAATAAAGAGGATATTACTCAAAACAAATTTCTTGTCATTGGGTGCAATGAATTGGTGTTGGGCCCAAAGTTTATGTTGGCAGAAGAATGTTACAAAGTGGATATCGACATTTCCTCACGATTGGTAGCCACTATGTTATACCTTCAACTACTAAAGGCAATGATTATGGAGATGGAGAGAAAGTTGTTGGAATTGTGTGCCTCAATCCCACAGGCTAAAACTTCTTGTGAGCAATTTCGGTGAGACAGAGATGTCTGGCCGATCTGCTAGTTGATCCTGGACTGTTGCTGTGACCTCCTGAATGTCTTGGTGATCGACATCTGAAACCTTTGGCATAACCTGGACTGTCAGAATGATGTCTCGGCGATGATAGGAAGTCTTGTCGATATCGGCATGACCTTTGGTCTGTCTGGCCGATGTGGTAATCGGTATGACTTGCTCCTATCGGTATGAAGTCTTTGCGACATGAAGATGTCTCATCGATAGTCATACATATGGAGTCATTGGGGTAACGAGAAGGTTTCGCTATGAACTCTTGGCGACAGGCGTTTTGTCTCACCGATGCTATGGGATGTGTTCGGTATAACTCCTGGTGAAAGGTGATCTCAGAGTAACATGAAGAAATCAGTATGATCTCTTAGCGAAAGACAATAGTCTTTCCGATGGGAATACTCTTGTCTATGTGACTTGTGCACTTCGCTATGACCTCTCAGCGACAAATGAAGTCTTGTCGATGGGTGCATTGGACATCGATATGACTCCTGAGCTCGGTATGATGTTTCATCGACAGCGGTAAGTCTGGCCGACAAAGCTACATGTGATTAGGTGTTTTCGGTGAGACTCCTAGCGAATGGAATCATCGGAGAAACACAAGGACTTCGATATGAAGTCTCAGCGAATGTGGAATTTTTGGCCAATGGTTGGACTCTTTGATATGACTTGAAGGCATCGGTATGATGTCTTGGCGAAGAGTGATTGTCTTGCCGATGGGAATCCTGATGTTGGTATGACCTTTGAACTTTGGTATGATCTCTCAATGAAGGACGATAGTCTTTTCGACTGATGAACACTTCGAAATAACTTGTGGTCATCGATATGATTTCTCATCGAATGGCGATTGTCTCATTGATGAGAAGGAACTTCGGTAAGATGTCTTGGCGACAAGGGGAAGTTTGAGTGATAGCTTTCTGGACTCGGTATAATGTGTTGCCGATAATGAAGACTCTTGGTGATAATGACGGTATGGGCTCTATGGCATCAGGGAGACACGATTAGTGTCTCACTGACATACGACACAAGTTCATCATTGTTGACCGTTTGGATGACTGTCCTACGTGGCATGACCTGGACGTATTATCTTCTATGCAAAGAAGTGGAAACATCTACGATGTTGAGCTGGATGATTCGATAGTTGTGATCCGACAGTTGGAAGCAAACCGATTCACAGAGACCGTTGAGAATGAATGCATATATGTATGCATTGGACATTTTGAAGAGTAAGTACAATAAGAGCCAGTGAGAACAAGAGGAAAAAGAAGAACTAAGAGAGCTAATAGAGAGGGCCGTGTGGCTGGCTGAAAGGCCAAGGCCATGAGGCCGACGGAGAAGAAGAGAGAAGTAGGGTTCTGTTGGAATCTCTTCTGATCATGGATCATGATTGATCTCTCTCATGTTGATCTGCACTGCTTTGTATTAGTGCGAAGGTTGTATGGTCTGATGGATTGATCAGTTGCTACTAGGTTGTATCCAGAATGAACAAGATGTAATCTCTGAAAAGGCTATGAGCCTGAATTGTATTGTAACCTTCAGTTGCTGAATAATACAATGGCTCGATCTTCGGAGTGTGGGGTTTTTTACTCGAAAGGGTTTTCCCCATGTAAATCTTTGTGTTCTGTTTTCTATCTTATCTTTCATCTGTATTGGTTCTGCTTCTAGAATCTGTTATTGCATGATGTTGAATTTACATGTGCTTCTCTCAGAAGGATTAATGTGGGAAATGAACTGTGTCTATTTCTGCTTTAGGACATAGTTGTACGTATCTTTGAGGCAATATAATAAAAATTAAAGATACCGAAGGCACTACTGTTCTTGGAGGTTTCTCTGAGATGCCCTATATTTCCCTTACAAGTTGGTATCAAAGCCATCTTGGTTGTTGGTTCGTATTTCTCCTGTGAATATTTCTTCTCAATTTGTTAGGTTGGAGGAAATCTAGAGGAATGTCTGATTTATTGATCCTTTGGTGAGTGGAAGTCTTGTGATATTCAAGACAACATGTAGCTTGAAGGATGGTTGAGATGGAAAAGGGAGTTGATCATGTTGTTTTTTATGATCTATATCTCCTTGTTGGTAGTAGTATAACCTTGGTGTATGAGGTGGATTTTCTTCTCTGTGGCTGTGTAGCAGTAAAGCTTTCATAGTGGGTGTTTGTGTGAGAGGCTCCTTGATGATATGGAGAAGCCTAGTTTGTTTCTCAGCCATGGAAGAGAGTGCTTATGCTAGGTGGTGTTTCCTGGTGTTGGAAGGCATCGCTTCCTGCTAACCTCAAATACATAAAGCTATGGAGTTAATCATTAGATGATTTGCAAGCTTCAAATAGCCTTTCTCTCTTCTCGGATGCATGTACATGTTGGTGGTTTAGATTTGGCCTGAAAAGGGCCTGGATTTCCTGAATCTCGCTTTCCCTTTAATGATGTTTTGTACTTGCATGGCTCTGTGGTTTTGCAGGTTTTTACACGGTTAAGCAAAACTTGTGGTTATGTGGAGTTGTTGTTAAGCTATTTTCTAGACACCTGGCTTTTGGGGTGTTGTTGGATGAGATAGTTGCAGTTTTGCATGCATGCTTTGTGCATGGTTTGAGGAGGTGTGATTTCTTCTTTGCATGGGAGTGTTGGTATGCGATTTGTCACTCAACATTCCTGTGGTGGTGCTTGTGGGTTCCTTGATTATGGTGCTCGTTGTGGACATGATTGGAAAATCAGTTTGGCGTGATCCGGGTGTTTGAGTCATGTTGTCTACGTGGTTATTCTCTTTGAAATCTCAGTGTTGCAGTTTCCAATGCGATGATAGGTTTGCATGTTTGATGTTTGTGATCTATGAGTTATGCGGTTGGTGGATTAGCTACCCATTGGCTGCAGTGAGATAACTTGGATGTGGACTGTCTTTATCCACAAGGTTGATTCATTGTTGATGCAGACTTGTTAGTTGGCCTTGTCTGTGGTCACTTGTGCATTGGTGTGATTGCTTTGAGATGAGAGGATGGATATTGCTGAGCACCAATAGTTGGTTATGCAGCAAAGCGGTGGAACCTCAAGGTGGTCATGATGCTTGGAGAGCTCGGGTGTCACGCTTTAGTGGGAGCGAAGGCTGGATCGGTGGGTTCATCACATGGTGGTGAATGGTCTCTCTTTAGTGCTGCGTGATGTTTCTAGAGGAGATTTTAGATCCCGCTGTCGCAGAAGGGTTCTTCGTGATTTGCATGGACATTATTTGAAGACGGCAACATCTTGGATCCATGGAGGACACTTGGAGTCTTTGGCTAAGGTGTTGGTGGTGCTTGACAGGTGATGTTGCTTTTGATTCTATTTGCTTTATGTCATGGTATACTCTTGCTTGTGCACTGGAGTTTTGGCATTGTGCATTATACTTGAGACCATGGTGAAGTCACTTGAAGTATGGTATCTCCTAAGGGGATATGTAGATCATGGTGTCATAATAAGTTCTTGATTAAGATGATTGGAGCTTTGACAGTGGTCTGGTAATTCTTTGTGTATTGGGTGCTTTGATTATTTGCTTGATACTTCATGATTGTGCAGTAATGCAGTTGAAGTTTAGCATGAGATGATTGGTTACTAGTACTCATGGATACATGGAGAATAAGGTGAGGCTATTTTTCTCTTATGAGAGAAGTGTTGTTGATTGGTATTCTTGATGAAGTTTTTCAGCAGAAAGTCTGAGAAGCCTACACCTTAGTTGAACGTGAGTTCAATAAGAGACCTATGAGGAGATTTCTCTTGTATTAGTGATGATTGCTTGTATATCTTGAAGGAGTATTCTCGTTCCCACTCTTGGTCTGCTCGTAGTTGATCTAAGAGGTATTTGGCCCATTATATTTTTTAGATGTGTTTTTTGTTCACTTTCATGATATGGATCTTGAATTGTTGTTTAATGGTTCTGAGGATTCATGGTGGAAGATGTACAACTTGTTTTATCTCCTTGAGCTTTTGTGTTGTGTTATTTACTAATGAGAATTGGTAGGAGATGATGTATGGGTTGATTTCCTGAAAAGGGGAATGAAATAGCTTGATTTTCTTTTGGGATGAGAAGGAGATCATTCTTGACATAGCTGGCAGTTAGAAGTGTCTGTAGGAGGATGTTCTACAAGAATATGGTGTGCAAAGTTTCTCTCTTTAGTCTTGGTTTACTTCCTGGATGTTTGTTTTCACATTACATTGTTTGTTGCATGTGGAGATCTTGGGAGAACTGTGAAGACTTGTGGTGAGATAAATGTTTCTTGTAGCGGTTTGTTGCAGGTTGTGCATATCACTGTGGATATTTCCTTCGTACTACATGGTTACATGTTCTATGTGTTGTTATTGGTAGAATTGCGATGTTTTTTTGATCTTTCAGATCTAGATTACTCAGGCAGTGGGAGTTCCTGTATGTGTCTTGTCTTCTTTGACTGGTTGGCACTTGGAGCTTGTATTTGTTGTTAATGAGTTGGTTATGGTTTGGCATAAATTTACTAATGTTGATACCTATTAGGTATGTAAGATTGGATGGAATAGCACGAGCTGTGGGTGCTATTTTTCAGTTGCATGGGTTTATTAGTTGGATGGAAGCAGTCAGTTTGATTGTTGTTCTAGCTAGTGTTTTATATCTTGTTTCTGGAGAATGACTTCATGGTTGTGCTCTGTTTGAGGCTTTGAAGTTGATGTTTCTTTTGTATAGCATCTGAGCATAGTGAAGTGGTAGTAGTATCTCGTTGATGATATCACTGGGACCTTTCGCTTATGTTTGTTGGAATGATGCTTATTCACCTTGGCTTGTATCTTTCTTCCTCAGGTGGCATGTTGGAAGATGATAGGATTGTTGCCTGAATGGTACACATCTTAGATGTTGGAGCATAATTCTTGATGGAGCATGAGAGCATGTTTGAGGTCTATGTGATTTCCTGGAAGGCTATGATTGGTTGCATTTCAGTTGCTTTGTTGGACAGTGAGTTGCAGTTGGATGCCTGGTCTTTGTTGCAAATTGTTCGGTGGACTGTTTCTGTGGAATCTTGTTGATTGGGTGTCTTGAGTGTTGCAGGGTCTAAACTAGTGGAGCTAGTGTGATCTTAGTTCCTAGTTGCTTTGGTGTCTGTGTGATCTTCGGCTAAGTGGGAGATTGTTGGAATTGTGTGCCTCAATCCCACAGTCAAACTTCTTGTGAGAAATTTGATGAAACTCAGGAGATGTCCGCCTATCTCGCTATTGATCCCGGATCGTTATTGGACCTCCTCAATGTCTTGATGATCGCATCCGAAACCTTCCTTCTGGCCAACCTAGACTATCTGAATGATGTCTCGCGACATAGGAAGTCTTGTCGATATCCATGACCTTTATCTTCGGCCATGTGGTAATCGGTATGACTTGCTCCTATCGGTATGAAGTCTTGCGACATGAAGATGTCTCGTCGATAGTCATACATATGGAGTCATTGGGGTAACGAAAAGGTTTCGCTATGAACTCTTGGCGACGGCGTTTTGTCTCACCGATGCTGCGGGATGTGTTCGGTATGACTCCTGGTGAAAGGTGATCTCAGAGTAACATGAAGGCATCAGTATGATCTCTTGGCGAAAGACAATAGTCTTGCCGATGGGAATACTCTTGTCTATGTGACTTGTGCACTTCGCTATGACCTCTCAGCGACAAATGAAGTCTTGCCGACGGGTGCATTGGACATCGATATGACTCCTGAGCTCGGTATGATGTTTCATCGACAAAGCAGTAAGTCTGGCCGACAAAGCTACATGTGATCAGGTGTTTTCGGTGAGACTCCTAGCGAATGGAGTCATCGGAGAAACACAAGGACTTCGGTATGAAGTCTCAGCGAATGTGGAATGTCTGGCCGATGGTTGGACTCTTTGATATGACTTGAAGGCATCGGTATGATGTCTTGGCGAAGAGTGATTGTCTTGCCGATGGGAATCTTGATGTCGGTATGACCTTTGAACTTTGGTATGATCTCTCAATGAAGGACGATAGTCTTTTCGACTGATGAACACTTCGAAATAACTTGTGGTCATCGATATGATGTCTCATCGAATGGCGATTGTCTCATTGATGAGAAGGAACTTCGGTAAGATGTCTTGGCGACAAGGGGAAGTCTGAGTGATAGCTTTCTGGACTCGGTATAATGTGTTGCCGATAATGAAGACTCTTGGTGATAATGACGGATATGGGCTCTGTGGCATCAGGGAGACATGGTTAGTGTCTCACCGACATGCGACACAAGTTGATCATTGTTGACCGTTTGGATGACTGTCCTACATGGCATGACCTGGACGTATTATCTTCTATGCAAGGAAGTGGAAACATCTACGATGTTGAGCTGGATGATTCGATAGTTGTGATCCGACAGTTGGAAGCAAACCGATTCACAGAGACCGTTGAGAATGAATGCATATATGTATGCATTGGACATTTTGAAGAGTAAGTACAGAAAGAGCCAGTGAGAACAAGAGGAAAAAGAAGAACCAAGAGAGCTAATAGAGAGGGCCGTGTGGCTGGCTGAAAGGCCAAGGCCATGAGGCCGAAGGAGAAGAAGAGAGAAGTAGGGTTCTGTTGGAATCTCTTCTGATCATGGATCATGATTGATCTCTCTCATGTTGATCTGCACTGCTTTGTATTAGTGTGAAGGTTGTATGGTCTGATGGATTGATCAGTTGCTACTAGGTTGTATCCAGAATGAACAAGATGTAATCTCTCTGAAAAGGCTATGAGCCTGAATTGTATTGTAACCTTCAGTTGCTGAATAATACAATGGCTCGATCTTCTGAGTGTGGGGTTTTTTACTCCAAAGGGTTTTCCCATAAATCTTTGTGTTCTGCTTTCTATCTTATCTTTCATCCTGTATTGGTTCTCTTTAGAATCTGTTATTGCATGATGTTGAATTTACATGTGCTTCCTCAGAAGGATTAATGTGGGAAATGAACTGTGTCTATTTCTGCTTTAGGACATAGTTGTACGTAATCTTTGAGGCAATATAATAAAAATTAAAGATACCGAAGGCACTACTATTCTTGGAGGTTTCTCTGAGATGCCCTATATTTCCCTTACAAAAGTTGGTGAAACCAAAATCACTGGGGGGGCTCAAAGAGACTTTAAGGTTTGCACAATTGGGAGTTGGCATCCCAAGACCAAGGGATTTGGGCTTACTCAGGGAGTCGAGTGTGGTGGTAAAGTTTTACCCCTTCTAGCTAGACGCTAAAGGTGTAGACTTGTTGCATCATCGTGAGAGGGCAACGGTTAGGGCGAATTTCCTCAAGAAAATGTTGTATATTGAACCGGTTCAAGATTTTACTTGGATTGGTGACTTCATAAGGTACATTTAGGAAAATGGTAAAGATTATTCCTAGATAGGGTTGTAGTGCTAAGGGTTTTGTTCAATTTTTGTCAATTTACAATGCTCGTCTCTGAAATCTATGCCTTGCAAGGCAATTTTGTTACTATGTCGGGTAATAGTAGTGTCTGGTGGGGGGCTCTACAAAGCCACTAAAGTCTATTAAGAAGGTTTTTAGTCATGCTACAAGAAGTGAATGTATATATTTTGGGGGTTTGGATACTAGCTTGGGCAAGGCTCTGCACAACTTGTATCTAGCCAATAGGATGGGAGCAGGGTGCATTTTGAATATCTATGTGTCAAAGGTTACCAAGATTGTAATCTTTTTTATTATTAATATATTACTCTTTCTTAAGGAGCAAAAAAAATACAAAAAATAAAATTAAACATCTTCAATATATACAATGACATATTACATCTCACATGTAAAAGTGTATAATCCAAAATATTAAGTACAAGAAATAAGGTTATCTCATCACATGAAGTATTATCTAGTCAATTATTATAGAGCATGAGATATAATTTATGCAAGAATATGACTTAGGCTCTCATGCCCATCTAGGCATAACAATAAAATTAAATATATAAAAGAAACATAATCATTGGAGAGTCTACGACTGCCACTAACCAACGGTCATCTGCAAACCAAGAGATGATAACATGGCTTATGTGCTTTTCCACCCATCCAAAAAGATTATGCTTCCCAAAAATTCTTCCTAACCTAAAGAATACTCGACCCTGCACAAGAAGCCTAGCAACTTGGAAACAATTGGCAGGATATAATTCAGTGCAACCTAATATATCTACATGCATTTCACATATGAACATGATATGCCCTACTATCAAGATATGGTATATAGAATAAAATAACATCCATCTATTTCAATGGTGCACAAACTAATTAAACTGAAAACAATAGGTAGATCTCGAAAAGCAAATCTACTTCCCTCTGTTAGTCCATATTCAACACCCATCCCAAAAGATAAACCAAATCACATATAGAAGAAAATGGCATGCATATATCCAATGATCTCATAAATAAATAAATAACTCTTTTCTTTTCATGCAAAATGATTATATAAAGATCTTTTGTTATTTTAATCCTTTTATGCATAATGATGGTTAGATGTATAATTGACATGTAACTAGATTATTGACATGCAACTCAATCTCCAACTAATGATATTTCTCAATTTCATGAAAATTTAATATACATACAATACTAACTAATCTTTGATGTCATGTAGGTTAAATCCATAAGAAACTGGTTCATAATATATGATGCATACTTGTACCTTTATATTTATATAGTTATATATATGTGTGTGTGTGTGTGTGTGTGAGAGAGAGAGAGAGAGAGAGAGAGAGAGAGAGAGAGAGAGAGAGAGAGATTATGCATATACATATATATATGTGTATATATAACTATAATTATACTTTTGATATGCTATTTGGAAATAAATGAATAAGATCCATAACAGTTAAATGACAATTTCAGATGTTTAGTTTTACAGTTTTATTATGGAATCATCACAACAAAAATAAATTGACTTTATGGAAAATACACTATAACTATATATATACTATTGTTGAAATATATCGAGTTTACAAAATAAAGCAGTGGTTTTATAACAACAGCAAGAATTCCTATATGATTACAGTTATGAACTATTATTTAATATAGGTATAATAAACTCATACTATATATACATATATATGTATATATATTATAAATTGAAATGATCGTAGAAGTTTTTGGAACTATTATAGTAATTTGAAAGAAGTTGTTGATAAAAGGAAACCATAGATCATGAGTTTTAAGGAAATAAAACCATAAAAGTAGCAAGGAGATTTTAAAGCCACCCATGTGGAGATCGTGTATTTATTAGGATGTAGGTATTGCAAAGAAAACAAAAGAATGGTTACGAAGCCTACGATTTTGATCCCAAAAAGCATAAAGACCTAGAGATCTAAGCTATGAAAATTTATGTCACTAATCTTCAGATTTCAAGAATAGGAAACATATATTCCAATTGCAATATGATTATCCTAGTTACATATTTTAATTTAGAACATGCATAGATCATATCACATCTCTTTATTTTATCATTATTTAGTATAAAATTTCATAAGAAAGATCGTTACAGTAGTTAGAAAGTACGTCAAGCATGAAAATGGAGCAAAACACACTTTTGACTTGAATTACGCTAAACCTTAATAGAGATTTGAGAGGTGTGGAAGGGAGTTGCCCAAATTTCTTGAAATACTTATTTGTAGGTATGTCTAAGAGAAAACCATTTTCCAAGTTCCACTTGGTATCCTCTTTCAAATAAAGAATAATGTAGTAATAATATTAAAAATAGACCTCCTTCCCCTTCATTGAGCTCTATTTTATTGGTATTCATTTTTTTCATATTCTCATGCAAAAAGCTCAAATCTAGTTTCTATTTTTAGAACTAAACTTTCTCCCCATTCCACGATTGTATTTTCATGCAAATCATTTGAATTTTAAACTTATTTGATTTAATTTTGGTTTTCTTTTTTTTTTTGGTCGGTAATAAGATTTTATTTTATTAATTCATAAATTCAAATACATCATCCAATTATTTTTCATGCTTCCTTCTATCACCAAAAAAGAATCTACAGATAACATCATTGTATCAAAAATTTATCAAAAAACCCCCCATCACCTTGAACTTCTACCACGTTTTCAGCCAAAAAACTCGACATTACTTTCACAACAAAAAAAATGAATACTTAACCCGACCACCTAGCATTCAACCATTAATCATTACCTCCCTTACAGGGCTAAAACCAGCTTTAACAAACATGTACAAAGAAGATTCAAAAAAAATTTAACATAGAAAACACAAAAAACTGAAGCTCTCATGCCGAACTACCCGGGTCCGCGCCGCTCCCTGACACACTCTTCACCTTCCTCTTTGAGGACACAATTCTTGTCTTTCCATTCTTGTAGCTTCAGCTTGTGCTTGGGCAATCACCGCTTCGACCTCCATCAGCTCCACAAATAGCTTCAAGGCCTCCCACCCGCACCTGGCATCCTCTCTCCAATAGGCTTTAACGTTCCCTTTCGGCCATCTCACGAAAGAAATGCTTCCCTCAAATTCTTCTCCTTCTATCGTCATCAAGCCTTCACTCACATCCAACCCAACACCCGAAACAACCCATTCCAAAATTGAATCCATTCCCTTCAAATAATTGTTGTGAACAATCACTTCTATCACCTTCCTCATTGTTTTCACTAATTCCCCTACGTCCAACCCCCACGCCATGATCAAAGAATAGATGTCCACATTCGTACGGTATCTATGACTAGGAATTCCAAACATCGAGCCCAACATCAGCTGCACACACTACACCAACCACTCATCACTAAATAAAAACATTCCTTTCAGTCTCCTCTCAGAGGCTTCACCATGAAATGGACAAAGTTGGTGCTTTGTCATGAGTGTGAAATTTTCCTCCATTGTAATTTGGTTACTCTAGCACCAACACCCAAAACTAGATCATTCCACTAATTTCTTTCCACCACAAAAATTGATAGAAGCATTAAGATTTGAGGATGTAGAGAATTTAAACCACGTTAAAACTGCACACTCTGCCATTAATGTGGAATGTACCATCCCCGCCGCCACCCAACTCTTCAACATTCCTTCAGTCATTTTGAACTACGATCTGCATTACTACCTTCTCATTAAATTCCTGGTACATCCCTTCACATTAAATCACCTCCTCAAGATCTAATTATTGTAAATCTTCAAATCTTAAATCACCAACTTCATCAAAAGTTAAAGCCCATTTAGATAAAGTGTCTGCTTCTACATTCCTAGACCTCCTTACATGGCTAACCCTGAAATCCTCAAAAGAAGCTAACTCCTTAATTTTAACATTTAAATTCTACAAATGCCATGCTTCAATGCTTCCTTTCATGATTACCTGGACGATAATTTGAGAATCACCCTCTAGATGCAACTTTGAAGCCCCTATTTTTATACCAAGTTTGATTATCGTTAGTGCTGCTATTGCTTCAACTACATTATTCGTTCCTACCTCCAGCTTTTTCGCCCCAAAATCCAAAACATTCCCCTTCAAATCATGTACAATAAACCCTACCCCTAATGGTCCAGGGTCACCTTTAGAGGCACCATCAAAATTGACTTTCCACCACCCCTCCATCGGCTTCTTGTAAACAACCTCCATTGAACCCTTTGAAACTGGATTGACCCAGCTAAGCCCCTTAACGAGCCTCAAATGAATACCCGACCATTACACCTAAATATGCTTGTCTTCCAATGTAAAAGGGATTCCCGAATTAAAAAAGAGTGAAGTTGCTACACCAACCACTTCCTCTATTGCATGATTAATTTTTAACTTTAATCTATCTAACTACTCTTCTTTCTCTAAGAATATGTTCCTGTTTCTTTCTTTCCACACCTCCCAAACAACAATAGATGGGAATAGCTTCCAAATACAAGCAAAAGTTGATTTTTTCCGTTGAATCGACCACCCCTCAAAAACCTTCTTTAGCATGTTTGGGAGAGGGCCCTGCCACCCTAGTGACCTTATCAACATTTCCCAGCAAGAGGAGGCCATCCTGCAATGTAGCAATAAACGATCTACCATCTTCTCCACCTCTGCACATATAACTCATTTAGACAGACCACAAAAACCTAACATTTCCTTCTTTCCCCTGTCAAGATACGTCCCCTTATTTCCAACCACACAAAAGTACCTGCCTTAGGCAAGCATTCTTTCCCCCAACATAAGTCAACCAACCATTCCTCACCCCTATTCCTGCATCCAAAAACTAGTATCCTAACTTAACCAAGTACTTATCGTCCACAACACCACACCACACCACCTTATCCTCCTTATTCGATCTCATAATCTTACGTGAATTAAGGGTCTCTTGCATAAGAGTCCGCTGTCAGTTTGAAAGATTTGTATTGTGGAGAGATTTCTAGCCCCAATCACCACCTAGAGCATCCCTTTGGAATTCCAAATAATCACATACCTTTGCACCCCAGTGCTAAGTAAACCAAAGTCTTAAATCCTGCAATTCATCATTCTCTTTCAAAGCTGGAAATCCATTCCAAGAATCCTCCCAGAACTTCACCTTCATATCGTTCCCAATCTGCCAAGTGATATGATCTATTGTTACCTGATGATAGGATACAACAAAATTCCATATTGTTGAACCAACATGGGGATTACACATGGTAAAGATCCTGCTATCTTCCATAGAATCTAAATACTTGTCTTTTAAAATCCGAACCCACAGCTGAGAGGCTGAGAATATATGTTCCACACCAATTTTGCACCCAAAGCCTCATTCATTAAATTCCAATCTCTCAATCCCGCTCCTCGTTTCTCCTTTGTCATACAAATTTTCTCCCACGAGAGGAGAGGTATCTTGTCGTGTTCATTGGTGTCATTCCAAAAGAATTTCCTCATCCTTTTCCCAACAACCTTTATAATTTTTTTGGGCATTTTAAGGCACATCATTGAAAATATAGGAATAGCATAAATCACAGATTTTAGCATCAAAATTTTCCCAACTAATGTCAACCACCTGTTTTGCCATCCATCCATCTGCTTCAGACAACAATCCACCAATTCTTTCCAAACTGTCGACTTACTTGCCCCCCCAAATAAAGGAATGCCCAAACATTTCCCTAGAAGAGATCCCAATTTCATACCCAAAATGGTGCAAATTTCCCTTTGCTTTTGGCCACTAGTATTAAAAAAGATGTCAGATTTTCTCCAATTGATACACTGTCTAGATGCTCAAATGTAATTATCCAGAACTTCTTTCATCACCCTGGCTTCCCTAAAGGAAGCCTCTCCCAACAGTAGGGTATCATCTACAAACTGCAAATGAGAAAGAGATTCAACTCCAGTTGCAACCTAGACACCCTTGCAAAGCCCATCTCTCCGCTTTTTATAAATTAGTCTTCCCATTGCTTCAACCATGATTATAAATAAGAAAGGCAAGATTGGGTCTCCTTGTCTTAACCCTTTCTCTGAATCAAAGAAACCTTGCAGACTTCCATTTACTAGAACCAAAAAATGAGGGGTTTTTATATAGCTCTCAACCCAACTTACCCAACCACAAAAACCAAACCTCCTAAGAACCTTTAAGAGGAAATTTTTGTCTACTTCATCATATGCCTTTCTAATATCCAGTTTAATCAACATCCTTTTGTTCGTGCTATCCGAATGGAATGTATCGCTTCATGAGCAACAATCACACCCTCATAGATAGAATAGTTCATTGAAAAACCACTTTGCTCTGGAGAAATTACAACATCAAGCACACCTTTCAACCTATTTTCCATTACCTTAGAGATAACCTTGTATATGGTGTTGCAGAGAGAGATGGGCCTTAAGTCATTAAAACACAATATTTCATCTTTCTTGGGGATGAGAGCAATAAAAGTATTATTGAAATCCTTCAAGACAAACCCCTCGATCTTTATTCCTCCACTACCTCCCAAAGATCTTTCGCCACAACATCCCACCATTTCTAGAAGAAAAGCGTTGGAAAACCATAAAGTCCAGGAGCTTTATCACCACCAAGACTAAAAAGAGCAATTCTAACTTCTTCCAATGTAATAGCTTTTGAAAGCTCTGCATTCTGCACTTCTAAAACACACTGGGGAATTACATTCAAAATTTCATCAACCTAAGGCACATCTATCTGGTTAACTTAGCATGCTTTTGAGAAGAAATGAACAACTTCATTGGAGATGTCTTCTCTTTCCATAAGGGATTTACCTTCCTTATCCTGTATTGATATTTTTTTTTTACAAGACCTCTTGACCTTAACAAAGTTATGAAAAAACTTTGTATTACGGTCACCTTCCTTGAGCCATGTTTCTCTTGATTTCTGCCTCCAAAAAATTTCTTCCCTTACTAAAATCTCTGCATAATGCTTATTAAGCTCTTTTTCTTTTAGAAAATCATCCTCACACATACCCTCCTCAATAAACTTTGTAACACCCCCAATTCTTGCTCAATTTTGAATTTTTCTAAGAATATATTTTTAAACACCTCTCTATTGCACTTCTTCAGTTGCTCCTTGAAAAATTGAAACTTTTTGAAAAGGATAAAAGCTTTATTCCCAACCTATATTAGTGCATTAGCCCACCAACTAGCTACCAGCTCCATAAAACCTTCCTCTGTTAGCCACATTTTCTCAAATTTAAACAGACAACGACCAGATACTACATCCTCTTGTATTCTCACACTAATTGGATAATGATCAGAACCTGTGATGGGGAGGATTTCAGTTTGAAGGGTCCATTGCAAGTTTTCCCAATTTCCTACGATGAAAAATCTATCCAAATTTTCAACAATATTTAAAAAACTACTTCTCCTGTTTGTCCAGGTGAAGTCACCACTTCTAAATTGAACTTCAAAAAGGCCACTACTAGCCACAAAGTCACTAAAATCTCTCTATTTTTGGTTTAGCCATCCATGACCTCCTCTCTTATCATACGATCGTAAAATTGCATTGAAATCACCCCCCCAAAAGGAAAAAACTGTCACCATTAACATAAATCACCTCTAAAATAACATTCCATACTCTTCTCATTTCAGCAACATTGTTCAGCCCATATACGTTTATTATGTAAAAACTTGACAATAATTGTTTTGATAGCACATTTACCCATTGCCAAGACTTTTCTGACCTAATTCCTTGGACCTCAATGACAACCTCTTTAAATAAGATACATAAACCTCTAGAAGCACCTTCTGCCTCAACAATAAAACATTTCCAGCTATTGAACCACCTAATAAAATTTACTTCAGTCCCACTAAGTTTTAGTTCTTGTAACAAAACTATATCCGGTCTCATTTGATCAAGACATCTCTTGATCAAACGAATCTTGTTAGGGGCATTGCAGCCCCTAACATTCCATGAAAGGACCTTCATTGCTCCCAGGAAAAGGCATATCCTTTTCCCAATCTCAATTTTTTTTTCCCCGCTGCACTTCCCACAATTTCTATCTTCACCCTTACTGATTTTGGCCCCCTTTTCTTCTTTTCCCCCACTTTCACCTTTTCCTTTTTAGCCAAGGTTTGCTCCAAAGTTCTCTTCTCCACAATACCTACTTTCTCACTGAGGCCCAAATCATCTCCACCTCCTATCTCATCATCTGTTGGGGAATCCAAATCCATATCCTCAAATAGGCTACCATCCTCCCTAGCCTCCTTGAAGGAGCTCTCCAAATTTCAGATTGGAGATATTTGTATGTCTTTGAAGGTAGGGTTCTCAACTTCAAAACTTTTAACCATCATCTAATTTATTTTTTCTAAAGATGACTTTTCTTGCAATGTATTCCTTTCCACCACCTCCTCATTCGGTTTCTCTGCCCTTAGGTTATACAAAGAACCATTATTGTCACTTCTGGGGTTTGACAATTTTTTTTTGGGACTTTCTCCAGCTTCAGCTCTTTGTACCTTAGGACTTTCCATACTTGTAAGTTTCTCTAGAGCAAAGTCTACCTTCCCTGTGAAGCAATCCTAACCAATATCCACTTTTTCCATAAGCCCCTCCTCCACCAAATCAATAGTCTGCTCATAAAATTTATCTGCTTCATCTACCAATTGGCTAACTTCTTTCCTTTCTAAAGTGTCATTGCTTGACCGAACAAGCACCTAAGCTAAATCAATAGAGATCAACCATCTTATACCATCATCCAAACTCCAGTCCTCTTCTCTAAGCTCTTCCACTTCCTGGCCATCCGTCCACAATCCAAGGGAAAATATGGAGTTTCTCAAACTGCAATCTTCATCCTTAGATTGATCCCATCTTTTCAACATAGCTTCCATGAAGCTACTATCTTAAGCTTGGAATGCACCTTCCTTTGATAGCAAAAAAATTGTTACTATATTTTGATCTAAACCCTTACCTTTTTCCAATCTCCTACATTCCCCCATAGGATGCCCTACCCCTTTACAGGAAAAACACATTTCAATCGATTCCTTGACTTCTATCATTTGCTTCCAAGTGCCCTCCCCTGTTTTAAGCTCCACCATTGTCGGGAGGGAATGGAACGACTGCCAAAGGATACAAATGCGAGCATACATGCTATAATATTTACTTGCTATAGCTTCGTCTTCCTTCACAAAAGTTCCTAATTTATTTCCAATCAGCTTGAGTGTTTCAACATCCCAATATTCATGAGGGAGGTTATACAGCCTGATCCAAATTGATACCTCCGTTATTTCTTCATTTTTAGGGTTAAAGTTTGGAGTCCAATCCTTGAGAAAAAAACCTTTACCCTCCATAAGGAAAGGGCCACTATTAAAAATCCATTCCTTGTCTTTGGCACTTGGATAGATGACAAGGTAAAATCCATCAGGTAGCATTTTCAAAATGATTGCCTCTCCCCAGTTTTCATTACACCAGTTCCTAACCCTTCTAAATGTCGGCCAAGGCCCACTCCACTTCATAAAAAAGGAATTTTCCTTAAAATGACTCACTAATTCATTCCAATATTGACCATAAATCATTAGGGAAACAATTGTGGTATGCTCAAGAGTAGGGCTTACCTTCTAGTTTAGCTGCAAATCTCCTTGCAGCTTTGGCCTCCAAAACTTATCCACTTTTCGAAAGTCCATTGGTGCATTCAGTCACATGTTTGCATACCCCCACCTATTCCTTGCAACAAAACCCTATGGAGCAGCTTTGTCATCACCAGTCTTGTTTGAGTCGTTTTCATTATTTTCTGGAGCCTTCCATGCTTGATGCGGTGCATGCCACGACGAGTTCTAGGAACGACCTCCATTACTTCGATTGTAAGGCCACAAACTCATATTTTTTCCATGTCCTCGAGGGCCCTGCGACCTATGAAACTCTTGGTCTCTCCATCTCTCTGCCATTGTTTTTGGTTTTCTTTTTAATAATAAGTTATTTTATATATTTTTATATATAAATATTAATATTCTTATTATATTATTATATATATAAATTGTGAGATTTATCATTATCAACTTGATCCCTAAAGTTAACCGTTTTTGGTGGGTTGCGGTCCATGGGAACGTTCTTATCATTGATAATATTAACAAAAGGGGTTATCAATTTGTTAATAGGTGTTCTCTTTGTTATGAAAACTTGCAGAGTATTATGCACCTATTTTTTCATTATTCCTATTCTATAGAAGTTCAATGGTCTTACTTTCTTCCTATTTTGATGACTGATTGGGTTTTTTCATCTTCAATTAAGCAGTTTGTTGATAGCTGGCATGGCTAGCCCTATTCTCATAACATAATTGTGGATTTTTGGAAATAAGTTCCTCCTTTTATTGCTTGGGTTTGTGGAAGGAGCATAATAACAATATCTTTAGGGAGTCAACAAAAAGTAGCAACTATTTATTCATGGCTATAAAATTTTAGATACAAGAGAACATAAATGTGGGTGTTTATGCTTTCTCAAAACATTTACCTTCTTACAAAGAGAAGAATTAAACAAAGTTTGGGGCTAAATCAAGATCATACTAAAGTAAATTGGGTCAAACAAATCATCAGAGAAAGCACAATATGGTCTTCTTTAGAGGTTGGTTGGATTAAATGTAATTTTGATGAATGCTCGAAGGGGAATCTTGGTTTGGTAGGGGTGGGGGGTATCATAAGAAACCATCATGGTAACCTAATAGAAGGTTATGGTAAAAACATAGGATTGTGTTGTAATAATGTTGTTGAAGCTATGGTTGTTTGGGGTGGGATAAAATGAATGAAGGAGCTTGGTTTCACCAAGGTTATTATTGAAGGTGATTCATAATTAATAATTGATAATCTGACAGCGGGGGCTGATTTCCCGTGGGAGATATGTGATATTATGGATGATAGAAAACAAATTTTGAGAACCTTCCCCCAATATAAAGTTCAAAATTTATATAGAGAAGGGAATGGTGTTGCTAATGTAGTTGCCAATGAAGCTCTGAAGTATCAAAACTGGGTGTACTAGGAGTTCTATTTATTACCGAGTCAGATAAAATATATAATTACTAAAGAGAAATATGCCTTATCATATAATCTTATATCAAGTGATAGGAGGTCTTTTAGGGATGAAAGGTGACTTTAGAATGGTTGTTAATAATCATGACAATTTTAATGAGGATTGTTTTGTGCACATGATGGATAATCGTGTTGAGATGATTAATTATGAGGGCATTAATGAAAGAATTATTATTAATGGTCCTTCGTATCAAAATTCCACTTCAAAGTGTGATATAACGGTCATTTCTTGCATGGTTGTCATATCCCATGTGTCTATTATCATTCATAGCTATCTTATTGAGGAAGGGCTTGGCAATTCTGATTTAATTCTAAGTGAAGAGGATATGGACAATTATAGCTAAAACACCCTCTAGATTGTTCTTGGTGTTATAATCCTCTGATAGCTATTTAATTTTATTCACAAAAGATGCATTTTATGTCTGGTTAATAACGGTGATGTTGCTATCTCTATGACTGCTAGGGTGTAGAGTCTATGTATGAAGAAGTGTTTGAGGGGAAAGAAGGGTAGTAGAAGCCTATAGTCTATAAAAATGGGTGGCTCCAGGAATAGGACAAAGCTGTTGAATTGTGATAGTTTGAAAAAGAATGTGGAGTTGTGGATTATTTTTGAAAATGTTGCCCGTTGGCATCCTTCTTCCATGCTATGCATGGTTACAATGAAACTTTGACCTCAAAATTCACTAATTATTAGTAGGGAGGTCAAATGTATATAGGTACTACCAAGTTTGAGGTTACAACACAACTGATTTTGGAGGCTACGAGTCTGGCTAATGAGGGCACAAAGATAGTCAAGAAGAACAATGAAGAATATTAAAGTTTTATGGATAGGTTCTTTGCTGAAGGGGAGAATCTTAAAAGATTACAAAATGGGTATGCTTGTCTTGACCATCTGTTGCCATATGGTATGGTAAGCCTATTTGTTATGTGTTATTTCACGCTAGAGGGAAGAAACATGACTATGCATGCATATCAATTTCCAATTATTAATCATATTAAGCATTGTTTTCACAGAAGTTTTCACCCTTTGTGGAGTTGATAGAAACACTCAGCCACCTCATGAAACATGGGATAATCTCCCTGAGTGTGGGCTTAGATTATGGAGATCAACCTCTAGAGAGGGTTGGTTCCCTTGAATTTATCACCTAAACTAAGTAAACTAATGACGCTTGTTGAGAAAATAGAGAAGGAGAACATGATAATGAAACCTAAACTCTAATACAGTGTTGCACTAAATGGTTTTCAAACCTACACTACTATTTGGACTCACAATATGATAAAAAATTTAAACTTAGAACATACACAACTCAATATTTCGTATATTTTTGCAAAAAAATTTCATAGCGAGGTTTAGTATGTCGAGATAATGTTTATAAGGAGCTATGATTTCTATCACAACTTAAACCCTATTCTTAACTAGTTAACACAAGTTATGACTTGCAAAAATGTATACTTTATGCTCAAAGGCAAGGAGAGTAGGATAGAAATCAAGGGGAAATAAATCACCACAAGATTACATCAACTATCTTAAGATATTTGCACAATAAAATAGCAATGAGAAGGTAAAATATCTTAACTTTATTGGTCAAAAGAAGTATTACATAGCTATATAAGTTTGAAATTGAGTAACAATGTTGTCCCAGTTTGAAAGAACCTTCAAAAAGTTACAATATAGTAGCTAAGAAAGAAAAATAACTAACTAAAAACTTCCCTTAGGCTTGCCTTATATGTTGCTCAACAATTGCATAATGATAGGAACATGTGCTTGTTGGGTCAAACCTCCTTTGGGCGTCCAAAACAATAACCC
This sequence comes from Sequoia sempervirens, assembly GCA_007258455.2. Taxonomy (NCBI): domain Eukaryota; kingdom Viridiplantae; phylum Streptophyta; class Pinopsida; order Cupressales; family Cupressaceae; genus Sequoia; species Sequoia sempervirens. The sequence goes on along the minus strand of VDFB02371628.1, from coordinate 11,983 downwards.
CTACTTTGCAACCCCTAAAACTAATCCTAAAAGGCATTTAAATGATGAAAAAGTCATGCCTTGACCTTATGTACTATCAAAGCTCCTAAAATAGCTCCTAGATGCTTGTCCAAAACTAGGTCAAATTGCCCCTAGATGCTTGGAAGAAAGCATAACTGACGTCCACCTTTACAACTTCTCATAAACTGCCTCTTGCGTGATGATAGGGCATGTGGGAAAATGCTAAGTCTCTTTAAGGTGGTAGCCTTGTCACACTTTCTCTTAATCTATCCTAACCATGGAATTTAATGCCAACGATGATATGCATTCTATTTTTTTATACATGTTTGAGAGAGGTATCTAATCTTGGTCTCACTACAATACTTGGAATCTCCCAGTTATTCAAACAAGCTTTCTTCTCAAGACTTAACTTACACTTAACATTTGAAAACCTGGCATCCAAAATGGAAATCATGGCATGCATAAAATTGTAGTTGATTGCATGTTAGATTGGCACTATAATCTAAATTTTAAATATTCTCAGTTGTTATTACTTCACTTTCCTCGTGAGCACCATTATTGAAAATTATGGTTCCCGGCATTTGCTAATACTTCATTTGCACTTGTCAGGCCAATTGACTCATCCAACTCAATGTGATTTGATTTAGTTAGAATTCCTTCCTGTATCCTTGCAACTCCTTTGCTATTTTTCTTCTTCAATGTCTTCAAAATTAAGCACAACATCAACTGAATCATTCACCATCTCTTAAATAATGCCTACATTTGCAATCTCTTTTATAAATTCTTGCATTGATTCAAGGATTCTAATAAAAAGTCAATTTTGGTCCTTCCCAACTTGCAACTCCACTGCTCTTTTTCTTCTTATGGTGTACTTACTCACAAAGAGCCTCATTCTCTCCCACTAGTTGCTTGCAAATTTCTTATATATTTTCAATTTTCTTGAGATTTTGGTATGGTTGTACCTTGCAACCAACAACCTGCAACACCTAGAATCATATTTTGAGTAGTTTCTTGTGCAACTCTTTGAGTCCATAAACATCCATAGAGCAAGTGATGAAGCTCACTAAGCCAACATATCTTCCTCAACCAAAACATTGCTTTCTACTTTCACATTGTTATATCACTTTGCACCAAATATGTATATGTAGAGGTTAATTTAAGATAGAGCATCCATAATCCAATAATAATAGTCGAAATGAGCTTTTATTCAAGTTGTATGAGAACCAACTTCCTTCACCGCTTCTACTGCTCAAATCATCAATAATGGAGATAATAATGTTACTTAAGAAGCTACCAATCCTAAGAACACTCAAAATTACAACAATTCCCAAGCTTCGCATTGTCCTAGGCATTTGATCACAAAAATACTCTTGCATTCCCACCATTGTGTACACTTCTGATATGCCATAGAGTACATATTGAGGAAGTAGCCAGAAGATGGTCATTGGATCTATTACATTAGGCATATCTTCTAAATCATTATCCTTCACCTCCTTTAGCCTTTTAATTTTTGTCAAAGTTGCAACAACCATGGCAACCATAGAGATGAACATGCCAAATCCTATTCTTTGCAGCACAAGCACGAGAATACTAGTTGCTATCAGACACTGCAAGGATGCTGGAGTGATTTGAAAATGCATAACAAATTTTCTATCCATTATATAGTATTCTCTTGTATTATTAGGCCTCTAAAACTTTTTATATTGCTAGCATCAGTGGGTTCCTTTAAAACAACCATGCTAGAAATCTCTATCGATGCTTTAAGAAAGCTAATTTCATGTTTTATTCTTTATTCCTAATAGAGTCCCTAGATTCTTCGGAAAAACTAATCCATGAAAATGAGCAATCCATTTATGGATGCCTAGCAAAGAAAGAAAACCAATCAAATATTTTATACAAACCCTTAAGAGCCTCACTAGACTCTTAGTTTTTCACAGTCTAAACTCTTACATACGACAACCTTCTTCTCTCATTGGGTAATATTCACCTTTCACCATGTTGCCTGGAGTATTAGAAGACAATGTAGGACCACCTTGACTAGCATTTGAAGTAGTATTTCAAGATTCATTAGCTAGAAATGCAAACACAAACAAGACCATACCAGTACGTTGTCTGTTAAAAAGGCATCGTGTTGTAACAAAAAATTGTCACAATAAAGGAAAAACAACAAATGTATGCAGAAGAACAACTCCTTTAGAATTATTGTTGATAACTTCAAATTGCACCTGCATTTTGTGGATCTTTCCCTATGGTTAATGTGTGCACAATTGGCAAGGAGTATACCCAGGTACAAATGCTTTAACTTTATTCACATCTCTAACATTCATTGCTTCCTTCCTACATATTTCACAATGAATTGATCCATGGCAGTAGCCTTGTCTATTTGATCTTTAGATGCTCAGGGTATAAGACCATCCATGAACAAGCTTCTCAATACGTTGAATATCATCTGAATGAAGATAGATAAACCATATGCATACCTAGATGACCAATTTGACTACTCAAACTTGCTACTTCTTCTCGTGGAATCAAAACAACAAGTTGTGGTGATCATTCTGATATGCTTGGAAACTCGGTGATGGTTCTTATGTAGTATTTCCTTTAGAAACTCTATGTGAAAATGGAGCACCTATGTTTTCATACAAGAAAGCCTTTGTGCGGGTGTCATTGTATTGAAAATACTGAAGACTTCAAACACTTTATCATGCACGCAACATTTTGTTCATAATTGATTATAAAAACTTTCAAACTTTCCTCTCGAAGCACATGAACATCCAACATAACCCTTGCATTACATCCAGTTCCAAGGTACTTGTTTTCATAAATTTTACCTTATTATCAAATCTCTGCACTCTCTTTGACTTTCTTTCCCCGTAGTTACTCGCCATTGTTCAAGCATAGTACAATAACTGCCTTTTTCTACCTGTTGCAAAACCATACATAATTCACCCTGGCTTTCGACTTAACTCACACACCTGTATAGAATTTAGGAGGTTGAAGTGCATTCTCAATAACACACCATACTGAGCCACACTCCTATTAATGAAAATTAAAATTGGTCTTCTATCTTTAGGAAGATTTAGCATCTCGTATCTTATACCAAGCTCTTAGCAGGAAGTATCATTATGAATTGAAGCCTCGGTATTTGGTTTGCTTAAGAAACCCACCTACAATGCTTCTACTCTCTATAACTATTTTGTCAGTTTTAGGATCCTTTAATATAATCAGTCAAACCAACTGTAGAGCCTCCACGACCACTTGAACAAATGCCTCGAAGACAACTTATGCACCTACTAAAATGGTTGAGACTTACTTGTACTCGGATCCCCAATAAGTAGAATGCTAATATCACCATGAAAAGTGGCATTTGAAACTAACTTTACTATAGTTTCCCTTAAAAATTGACATAAGAGCCCTTTCTTAACATCTTCTAGCCCCAAAATGTTCGGTGCTAATGACCTAGTTAGCCTCTCACAAATATTAGGCAGTCATGATAGCTCTGAAAATCCCAATGACCTCAACTTGCTCACCAAGTATGGCTACATCAACTAGTTTTTCATGCATGAATGAGGTAACTGCATGTGGAGTTTCCTCCTTTGGAAATGACATCAAGTGTTTCTTTCAACCTTACAATCTACTTATTAGCAAGCCTGCATATATCAACATCATTTATCCATAACCTGCAATGTTTTCTCTCCATGAAAATTGACATGGATGCATCTCTTCATCTTGTTTCCTTCATTGAAATGTCATACATCCTTCTGCATGAAAAGAATATGCTAATTCCTATGAACCCTACAATAATTCCAAGCTAATTTTCCCTCAAAATAAACACATTTTCACATTCAACTTCCCTAAATAGTGTCTTCAAAACCCAAAATTGCAAGAACAATGAAGAACTCATTGTGTGCATTCACTTATTGAAACTGGGCATGAATCATGTTGAATCTAAAAAGGACATTCTCAGTAGTTCACGATTGAAACTTGATCACTCTTGGGCACCATAAAGAGCTTACAAACAATCATGCAAAGAGTCCTAATATGATAAAACCCTAGAGATGCTTGATCTAAATTAGACTCAAAACTCTTCCCAGAACAAACTCCCTCCAAACATGTGCAACATGGAGTTGTTAAGGTCAAGAAAATAAAGATCTTCACATGATAAGATTCCATTTACAAGAAAAACACATCACTTGTAGATCTTATAATATGGACTTACAGACATTTAATCAACTCCAACCTTTGAAGACTTTTTTTCCAAATCTCTTTTCCCAAGCTTAACAACTATTTGGTGTAACTTATTTTAGACCACTTGGAGAAAATAGGTTAACATTTTTGGTGACCTTTGAGGGGGTTTTTCTTACTAAAACTCAAAAGACTTGTAGCCTTGCATATCCATTGGGCATAAGAGTTAAGAGAGACTTGAGACAAACTGGAAACAAACTTGACAACCAGCTATAACACCTCAACAACAACAAACCAAACACCTAAAACTATGCTTCAAAACTTAGAGAAAAGACAAACTAATATTGTACAACACTTATTGACTTGAAAGAAACCTATCCTAACCTACTTTATCCAACAACAAAAATTGTTCAAACAAAACCATTGACTGGTTCTTTGAAGTAGCTTCCTTTTCTCACCAATTTACAATCCTTCACATGCTTATGTGCAACCAAGAGAAAGTGAAGAATGCCAAATGTCTAACCAACTGTTGTAATGCATCTTGAAAAACGAAAATACATCCACTTACCTCTTCATTTTGGTCATGCAAACTACTGCTTTGAAGTGGATAAATAGGCTAAATATTTTCATTTTCATCTGCAACTTCATGCTTGGGTGCAAGCATTATTTGTGGTACTTTGGTGGCCTCCACTATGACTAGGTGTCTGATTGGAAAACCTTTTGAAAGGTTAAAATTGGAGGTATCCTTGTTGGTTTTTCACTTATGCATTGCATCTTTATCATCTTGCTTACTTGTGAAGAATATTTCTACATTATGCTCCTACTATTCATGATTTTCCTCTTCTAAAGGTGTTGGCTTGACATCTAAGTTTGCAAAAAATGTCTCTAAATCATCCTAAAATAAGTTTTTTTCAACCTCTTCCTTGCTTTTTTGTGTAAGAGGATTGATTTTGACCTCATAGCAACTTTGACTAGCAACCTTGTGTATACCAACTTCATCTCTATCTTGCAAAACATGGTTGTCTTCATTTTTCCCTTCATAAACCAACATCTTTTCATGCTCATTCTCATCCTCTATCTGATCCAAAACTTGTGATGACATTGAAACTTTCATACTCTTTTCATCCTCACCAAGATAACAAGGAATTTCATCAAATGAGAGACTCAAATTTTTATTTTCATCACCTCTTTCAAGATTTGTACCTTGTTGTCCTAACTAACCATGCTCTTCATTCCCTTGCAACAAGTATGATTTTTCCTCTTCTACCTCATGTGCAAGGATATCAACAAAAAATTACCTCTCTTGTTCTTCCCCCAAAACCTCCTCTTTTTGTTCACTAAACTAGCTATCTTGGTAGACAATGAGACCATCCTTGCAAAGACGAATGGTGATAGGACAAGAGGGCTGATTATGAAGGTCTTGTTGGGTTTCTTGAGGAAGTATACATTTTGGAGAATATTTTTCTTGAGGGATATTATGCTGATGTTTAAAATCTTGCAAAGGATGAAGGTCTCTAAAACTTGGAATTTGAAACTCAAAAGAATAACTTGAAGACTCAAGAGGCTTAACTTGCTTGAAGCTTGGAATTTTTTACTTGGGAGACTCTTCTTTTGCATGCTGATACAAATCGCAAGAGGTTGATTGGTATTCTATCCTTTGTGCTTGGAGAAGCAAAAGCTTCATCTACTCTTGTTTGACAACAATCTCTCTTGCAAGAGAATCTTCATATTTCTCCCTTTGTCGGTAATCCAACTCCTGTTGGTGTTGGTAGCTTTAATAAGCCATCTCTTCTTGTTGAAAGTGATACACTTGATCTCCTTCAATTTCACCCATTTTTTTTTGCAAATCTAACAAGATATCCTTGATGCTCAAGTTACCAACATTTTTAGGTTGGCTATGAGGGTAACTATGTTGGGAATGAGCAGGGGTGGGTGGGTGGTAAGCATGATAAGAATGTTGATAACCTGCTATTAATGAGTTATTTGGGATGAAACCAACAATATTTCTATTTGGTATGGAAAATAGGAAGTGATATAAGCAAGTTTTTCAAGAAATGGAGGGTGATGAAATGTATCTTCATGAAATGAAGACATTATGAAGCATCTAAACAAGTTGGAAACTCATTGAAATATGCTCAAAATCAAAATAATGAAGATTGATTTTTGTAAAACTTGAAGTACATACCAACACTGGTCTACTAGAAAACACTAGATCGAACTTGGAGTTGCCAGATGTGTGAATATTTTACCTCCAAAGGCAGAAACTATCGATATACACACCAAATATCAACAACAATAGGTCAAATTTTGAACTATGATAGCTCAAATAATCCCACCAGGCATGCCAAAAATTGTTGTCATAGAAGTGTGCACCCTTTGTTGAGTTGATAGAAACAATCAACCACTTTGTGAAACATGGGATAATCTCCCTGAGTGTGGGCTCAGATTGTGGAGATCAACCTCCAAAGAGGGTTGGTTCCCTTGGATTTATCACCTAAACTAAGTAAAATAATGACGCTTGTTGAGAAAAGAAAGAAGGATAACATGAAAATGAAACCTAAACTCTAATACGGTGATGCACCAAATGGTTTTCAAACCCACACTATTGTTTGGACTCACAATATGATCAACAATTTAAACTCAGAACATACACAACTTAGTATTTCGTACGTTTTTGCGAAAATGTTTTATAACAAGGTTTAGTATGTAAAAATAATGTTTAGAAGGAGCTATGAGTGCTATCACAACTTAAACCCTATTCTTAACTAGTTAACACAAGTTATGACCTACAAAAATGCATACTTTCTACTCAAAGGTAAGGAGAATAAGACATAAATCAAGGGGAAATAAATCACCACAAGATTACATCAACTATCTTAAGAGATTTACACAATAAAACAAGAATGAGAAGGTAAAATAGATTAACTTTATTGATCAAAAGAAGTATTACATAGCTGTATAATTCTGAAATAGAGTAACATTGTTGTCTCAGCTTGAAAGAACCTTCAAAAAGTTACAATACAACAACTAAGAAAGAAAATGAACTAACTGAAATTTCCCTTAGGCTTTCCTTATATGTTGCTCAACAGTTGCATATTGATAGGAACATGTGTTGTTGGGTCAAACCTCCTTTGGGCGTCCAAAACAATAACCCCTACTTTGCATCTCCTAAAATTGCTCCAAAAAGGCATTTGAATGATGAAAAAGTCATTCCTTGACCTTGTGTACCATCAAAGCTTCTAAAACAACTCCTAGATGCTTGTAACTACTCCAAAACTGGGTCAAACTGCCCCCTAGATGTTTGGAAGAAAGCATAACTAACCTCCACCTTTGCAACTGCTCATAAACTTCCTCTTGCATGATGATAGGGCATGTGGGAAAATTCTAGGTCTCTTTTAGGTGGTAGCCTTGTCACACTTTCTCTTAATCTCTCCTAACCATGAAATTTAATGTCAATGATGATATGCATTCTATTTTTTGATACATGTTAGAGAGAGGTATCTGATCTTGGTCTTTCTGCAATACTTGGAATCACCCAGTTATTCAAACAAGCATTCTTCTCAAGACTTAACTTACACTTAACATCTGAAAGCCTCACATCCAAAATGGAAATCATGACGTGTATCAGATTGCAGTTGATTGCATGTTAGATTGGAACTATAATCTAAATTTTGAATATTCTCATTTGTTGTTACTTCACTTTCCTTTGAGCACCATTGTTGCAAATTGAGTGGTTCCCAGCATCTGCTAATGGTTCATTTGCACTTGTCAGGCCACTTGATTCATCCAATTCAATGTGATTTGATTTAGTTGGAAGTCCTTCCTGTAGCCTTCCGACTCCTCTGCTCTTTTTCTTCTTCAATGTCTTCAAAATCAAGCACAACATCAACTGAATCATTCACCATCTCTTAAATGACTTGCATTTGTCATCTCTTTTATAAATTCTTGCATTGACTCAAGGATTTTAATAAAAAAATAATTTTGGTCTTCCCAACTCACAACTCCTTTGCTCTTTTTCTTCTTATGGTGTATTTCCTCATATGTAAAGAGCTTTGTTCTCTCCCACTAGTTGCTTGTAGATTTCTTGTATATCTTCAATTTTCTTAAGATTTTGGCATGGTTGTACTTTTCAACCAACAACCTGCAACACCTATAATCATATTTTGAGCGGTTGCTTGTGCAACTCTATGAGTTCATAAACATCCATAGAGCAAGTGATGAAGCTCACTAAGCCAACATATCTTCCTCAACCATAACATTTCTTTCTACTTTCACATTGTTATATCATTTTGCACCAAATATGTATATATGCAAAGGTTGATTTAAGAAAGAGTGGCCAAAATCCAATAATATTACTCCAAATAACCTTTATTCAAGTTGTCTAAGAACCAACTTCCTTCTCTGCTTATGCTGCTCAAATCATCAACAATGGATATAATAATGTTGCTTAGGAAGCTACCAGTCCTAAGAAAACTAAAAAATACAACAATTCCTAAGTTTCACATTGTCTGGGGTATTTGATCAAATAAATACTCTTGCATTCCCACCATTGTGTACACTTTTGATATGCCATAGAGTACATACTAAGGAAGCAACCAGAAGATGGTCATTATATCTATTGCATCATGCATGTCTTCTAAATCATTATCCTTTGCCTCCTTTAGCCTTTTAATTTCTGTGAAAGTTGCAACAACCATGGCAACCATAGAGATGAACATGCCAAATCCTATTCTTTCCAACACAAGCACGAGAATACTAGTTGATATCAAACATTGCAAGGATGCTAGAGGGATTTGAAAATGCATAAAACATTCTCTATCCATTGTATAATATTCTCATGTATTATCAAGCCTCTATAACTTTTGATATTGCCAACATCTTTGGGTTCCTTTAAAACAACCGTGCTAGCAATCTCTATTGCCGCTTTAAGAAAACTAATTTCATGTTTTATTCTTTATCCCTAATAGAGTCCCTAGATTCTCCAGATAAAACTAATTCGTGAAAATGAGCAATTCATTTTTGGATGCCTAGCAGAGCAAAAAAACTAACCAAATCTTTTATATTGTAACATGTCAATTGTTCTACATAGTAAAGTTTTTTATGTTTTACCAACAAGTGAATAGTTTATGCATCTAACCTTTAACAGAATTAAATTTTTTCTTTTCCTTTGAATAATAAATGCACATTTGAAACATATTTCAAACTTTCCCATTACATACAAAATAATTCCTTTCATTAATTCAAATAATGATGATACATAATTTCCATATGACATATCATATTTACAATTCCCATTGAGAAGGATACAAGTTACAAACATAGCTTAAACAAGTTTACAAAATATATAGAGTACAAATGGTCCAGGAAGTCCCCCTCAAATCTTGGTTGCCAAGTAACGAGGACAAGCATCACTCAAGTGCTTTTCTACCAACCACAGACTTACTGTGGTCCTCAACACATCTACCTAATTTGTAAGATCGCCTTACCATTCAACGAAGAGATTGGTTTGGTAACCTCATAAAAATAGCCTTTTTTGAGCTTGGTGTTGTGTCCTATACATTTCTAAATCTGTCATACAATGGCTACCCCTTATATGTAGGAACATTTCAGCCTAGTACGTAATCATGGATCACAGTGAAATCGACAGTGTAAACAGTGGCTACTTACACTACTTTGGCCAAAGTATTCATCACCCAGAACTTAGAGTGTCGTCACACATTCACCCACCTTCCTAGCTCGATTTGGTTTTATGACCATTCATACTATATACCTAGGCTACCCCCTTTCCCATGGATTAGACAAATCCCAAGAATAACTCACTTAACAACTCATAATCAAAATTACTTTACTACCAAGTATCTTAAAATATATAAGTTATCCCATTTCCTATGGATCTGAAAAACCCAAGGATTAATCTAATCAACCATATAGTATTCATAATGTCACAACATCGAATGACTCTATTTAAAAATGTATAGTCTCAATAGTCTCAATAATAAATGTCTCTATTCAAGAGCATAACAACAATAAACGAATCTCATCAAAAGCATAATCACTTCAATAAATGACTTCAAACAAAAGTATAAACTTCTTCAATAAATGAACTCAATTCAAAGGTATAAAGAAAATTTAAATGATCAATCAATTCATATAGGTTAATCCCAACCTATGTGCTTCAATAAATAATCAAGTAAATAATCCAACCAGGTAGGTTATTCTCAACCAAGGGTTTAAATAAGAGTAAAGTAATGATCAAGTGATCAATCAAGCATAGATTATCAATATGATTTGCATGTCGTCACTTCTTATCGATGGCGATATGTCTAGTATAGACAATCTACTTATAGTGTTGACGAATACATATAGTATCAATACTTTTGCATTCATACAAATTCCCATATATAGGGTACATACATATCTATTTAAGTATAACCAATATGATAGGTTTCTCCAATATGATAAACAACCAAGAAACATGCAAGAATGTACAAACATCGCAACACACCATTCCCTTCCAAATTAGTATTCATAAATATTTAATCTTTCCAACATAAATAACATAGGTATAGAAAATAGCATCCCTGTATAAAAGCTCCAGTTGACTAAACTACTTCCTAGTTCGAATCCTCAAGCTTGCTTGATACCTCCTTCAAGATCCATTTGACTACCCCCTTCTCACTTCTCACTAACTCTCACAATAATCACAAATACAAAATGACAAAACAACTCTCAACTCACTAACTCATAAATCACAACAAAATAACATCAAGGTATTCAAAATGATAAGTGTAACAATTGGTAGAATGAGCATCTCTATTTATACTAATTTGTGAGCAATTGAAGGATACAAACAAGTCATTATTTCTTCCACCTTTCTAACCTCATGCAATGACTAACCAAGTTAACTTGCAAATTTGCAACACGTCACACTCCTCACCATTTAAATGGCTGAGTTGACTTGATATATGGGACAATAGGCTTAAGACAAGTTTCCTAATTCAAATTCCTTTACAAAATGTTGCCAAGTTTGCACTTGACTAAGTCTCTATTCTATTTGCAAGTTTATGCGCATTTCAAAGACTTCTTTTACATTTTAAACACTAGAAAATATGACACCACTTCCATAAGTTTGGTGCCACAAACATAGCATGGGCCTTGACATATTCTAAAGGTTCCAAACAACATTTACATCCTTCAAAAATGTTTATAGTAGCATAACTCTTACGTGCTTTTTCAATATTTTGAATCGGTCTTACTGACTTTATGCACTGGCTTCCTTCCACTAAAAGTTATGCCATGTATCCTTATACATGCCTTACTCTTACTCATGATTCTCATTATCATTTCATTTAATATGGCAGCGCAATCTATTGATTGCCTTAAGATATGGTAACATTCAGTATTATGCATTTTGCTTACTTTTACAATCATATTTTTATGTGCAACATTAACTAAATACATTCTATGCTTCTCCATGCTCAACTTCTTAGACCTGGTCATAGTTTGTTTTTTTTATGTGGTGATTAATAAGTGTTTATTGATTTGTTCCTCCTTAAGTACTTTAGCTCATGCATTGGATAGAGACAAGGTAATGTTGGCTTTGTGCGTAGGCTTCCAACTCTCCCATGTGCTGATTTATGTGCTTTAATAATATAAGGAACATTATATATCTTATATATGTATGTATCAACCTCAATATATATATATATATATATGTATGTATGTATACATACATACATACATACATACATACATATACATATATATATATATATATATGCATACATATATATATATA
>VDFB02371627.1:0-50797 GCA_007258455.2 Sequoia sempervirens | reverse complement strand
AATTCACTTCAACCAAATGACAGCTTTGGTCTAAGTATGGGTAGATCTTGTAGAGGGGTGTAGCTAGGCTATATGGTGCCTTTTGGAATTTGAAGAAATGGGGATGAATTTGAGAAAAATTTCTATGCTCACGAGAGGTGAGGATCCTTCAAAAAAAATGAAAATTGTTTTTAGAAGATCCTAGGGGTTAGCAAAGGTCAAATTCAAGATATGCGAGGCAGGAATGGGCATTAGAATGCTAGAAATTCAAAAGGGGAAGATGAAATTATCTAAATTCCTTTTTCATCTATGTTGGGTGAAATAATTGTTTGTTGCAAACAAGTGGTCTCAAAATTGTGGTGGTGGTTGTGAGATTGTTGTGTCAAAAGCTAGGCCATTAGGATGGTAGTGAAAATGGTTGTGGCAATTTCACAACCACCAATTGTAGTAAGGATGGTTTCACCATACTAGGAAAAAACCAAAGAATTTGAGGCAAAAAGAAAGTATGAATGGACACACTAAGGCATGAGGGGTTTGAAAACATGCTAACAAAGGCTAGGAGGGTGACTTAGGAATATTACAAACTAGGGAAAGTCAACAACTATTCAATCTCTTGAGTGTGCTAGAAGGAACTTTTTGGAGTGTTGCATTATCATAGGACTAAAACATTGACCTATCAAAATGTGATCCAAAAAAGGGTGCATACAACTTTATACGCTTTTGCCACTTTTTCTGTTTCAAACTTTTAGTCAATATATATATGTTAGCGAAACATTAATTATGATTAGAGTCCATTATGTTGTAGAGAATTAATATTACATGGTATCCTTTAGGTGACTTTGGGAAGTCTTCTATGTGACTTTCTCAATTTCTTTGAATTATTATTCCCAAAATTACTTTAGTTGGAAGAATCTCCTTCACCTTCAAGAACATACTTGATGCATGTACCTTTACTATGTCTTTTGAATTGTTTCTTTGAAACCTTTTCATATAAGGCTCCTCTTGTTTTGTCTTTTTCATGTTTATTTCTATCTTTTTTAAATCTTTTTTTAACATAACTTGTAGTGTAATTTAATGGACATTCGCATCCCTAAAGTTGTAATCTATACTAAAACTTTAGAGTTGGAGCTATAACAAGAATGACATTGATAAATGGAATGAAGAGATGGCAAGGCTCTTGCTTGTATAATTTTGAACTTTAGTAAACCAATGCTTTACGCCTTAGCAATGTTGAATCTTTGAATGAAGTGTGGGAGCTCCGAACATACATGCATGAATCACACAACATCAACACTTGAATTTATCTCAAAGGAAGTTCTATTAGATGATGATGCAAAACATGGATCAAGTATTGTTAATGAGGATGCTACTATGAGTCTGTTGAAGGCTTCCATGTGACCTATTATAGATTGGTTGTAGCATTGAGATCCTAAAACAATATGATCCTACAAAAGGTAATTCTTATCTTATTGTAGAGGAATTTAAAAGAAAGGATGAAAGATTGATCACAATGATGTCTGCAACACTCCATTCTTTTGGTACTGAAGAAAGAGGAAAAGGAAAATGAGAATCAGTTTGTACCTAGCATATTTTAAACAAAAAATACCAGCATGTAGCTGTAATGCGAAAGAGAAGAATAAAAGGAAGGTTTTTTCATTGTAATGTGAGGGAACACTTACATAGATACTTTTGAAAGTAGATTGTAGACAAGGAAGAATGGGATGAAGCAAGTGGTTGGATGCAACATAATGTAGGGATTCAATTAAATTGTTCATACTTCATAGAAACAACTTGAAGATGATGTTTCTTAAGCTGTTTGGAATTTGATATTTTTCAATATTTTAGTTTATGTATTTTGACATTTGTTTTTTTTTGCTTGGTACCTTGGGAATTTTTTGGATGGTATGAGCTATTTGAGGCCACAAACAAGGACCTCATCTCTAGCATTAGTGCAAATGGTCTAAACCCATGAGCTTAGTGGACCAGCAAGGGGACAAAGCTCATGACCTCAATGGCCCAGTGGGGGTTTGAACCTTGGTGGTAACAATAAATATTCCAATGACTTAATGTATTTTGACATATTATAGATAGGAAGGCAAAAGGAGCACTCCTTTTATAGATAATAGTAAGCATGAAATAGCAGGCAAAGAGTTATCTCACTCTATGTGTCAAATGGCAATTATAAGGAGATTGACAATTTCCAATGTGTGCTCATGTTGGCCAAAAGCTTATTTTTTATCAACAATTTAACAAATATACAATTTCCAATAGAATTCAACTCTCTTGGTTGTATTCTCATGCATGTAGATGGGAACCTTTTTTCTAGTGGAAGATGGTATGGTATTATTTTGTACAAGCTTACCTTGAAGGTCTCTAAAGTAGATTTAGAAGCAATTAATGTGGGAGTGACAGAGGTGGTCACTTGGAATGGTTGTTGTGCATACAGACTTATCCAATCATTGGAATTGCTATAGAAGAAGCAACCTCTAGGGGTGAAACCTAGGAAAGGATGATATGGAAAGAATTGATTAATGAACTGAGTTGGTGTGTTTATATTTGTAGAAAAATTTAGATGTTGTTGCATGGGGGTATAAGTTAGTTTATTATCTTCATTACTAAGTACTAAATGGACCTTTATGTACTTTTTGAAGAATAAGTTAATTGGGAATGTTCATTATCTTTACATTATTTGGCGAAAAGCAGATAGGAAACATTATCAAAAGGTTTATATTTGTCATTGAGAGTGAATACACTCAAGAAGATTTGAAAACCTTTTGTGAAAGAACAATTTTCTTAACAAGAACATATGCTTTTTGGAGAGTGAAAGATGTATGCCCTTGAGTGTGAGATTTCCAACATTTCTTTTTGGCCAAAGGAAAGACCTGAGAGGCTAAGACAATGTCTTTTTGGAGACTATGTACTACAAGAGAAGGCCACGATCATTGACAAGGAAGTTGAGTGTGGTCAATTTAATGTTTTAGATTTTGAACTAGAAGATTAAATTAGGAAGAAAGCACTTTTTTAAGCTCTCTGAAAGCACAGCGTGGCATAGAGGGAAAAAAATTGTGACAGGAACTAGTGGTGAGTTGATTTACATTCCCATATCCAACAACTTGATAATGGATGCACAATGAAATCATATTCTTATCTTATATATAAAAATAACTCTCACAACACACATCAGTGGACACAGTTGGAGGAGGTGAAGCAGTCGTATTAACCTTGACTCAATCACAGACCGAAATCTTTTGCCTATGTTTTTCTAGTGTATGATACTCGCTAGTGTTGGTTTGAGGAAGTTGGAATAAAAAGCATATTGTTGGTGTTTCTTCCATTGTGCCCTGTTCTTACTTCTTGTGAAACATATTGGCGTATATGTGCTTAGCTTTGTGCACTTAAACAAAATTTAAAAAAATAAAGAAAACAGAAAAGAGAGAGTCGACAGGAAGACAAACCCTCTTTTTTGTGGTCCCCTATTTCTACTTTTTCCTTTTTTGTGTCCACTTTACCCAACCAGTAGGATCTCCACCAATAGCAAACACCTCCCCGTCACAAATAAACACCCAAACATGTCTGAAAAATGTTTCCTTCTGCCCTGGTGACACTGCCCCCAAGCATGGTAAACACTACCCACAACGTAACCTCCAATGCTCTACTAATCATTCAAGCTACGAATCACAATTTCTGCAACCCTACAAAAACAATTTATGTCATAGGAAAATACATTTTGGGAGGAAAAAGGAAATTGCGGGAAAGAAAAATGCAGGAGGGAAAATAAAAAAAATATTTTAGAAATATTTTTTTTTATTGTCTTCATTTAAGACAATTAGAAAATTAAAAATATATTGTCTTAAATCCCCCTTAATGTAGTAGTGACGCGGGAGCTGAAACACCAAATTGTTGATTAAACTTCTAAACTTCCCTCCAACGTGCAATCACAATGTTTTATGCCAAAAATCAACTACCTAAAATTCCCTCCAAATGCATACATGACCCGACCAAGGCACCAAAAATACCTATTGCTAAAATACACCCAAAAAAACTATTGTGTGGAAAGCATGCAAAAATTAATCTTCATTTTTAGGGGAAAAAAATTCATCTATCTATACTTCATCAATTTTAATAATGGTGTTGCGGAAAATCAAGATGCAAAACATGCCCATGTGCCCCAAACTGTCTTATAGTTCAAACTGCCCGCGCCAGATGCATGATCTATGCGCCAATCACCACCCAATCGATTCTTCGCTGGATTATGGTACGGTCTGGCTTTTTAAAATAATCGAATAGTCATGCAATCCCAAAAGAAAAATGGTAAAATGCCATCACATTATGTTATTTATCCTACATTATTAAAGATGGTCGGAAAGTATATCGGCAAAGCCAAGATAGAAGCGAATCAATCCTCATTTATAGGAAAATCATTTTAGGGCAAACCTTTCATTTTAGGGAAAAAATGTTCTTTTGAAGGAAAATTCTTCAAGCCGTGACTTAATTATTATAGTTTCATGCACCATGTAAATTGAATCTAATTGCTTCTATAAATAACTACTTGACCTTACGTTTTTAAGGCATTGCTTCTAGAAATAATTACTTTTACAAACATTACGTTTCTACAATCCATGTAAATTGAATCTAATTGCTTCTAGAAATAACTACTTGACCTTTTGAAATGAAAGTGTCTACAAGATAGCCCTCAAAATTCAATTGGATTGTTTAAATCATATTTTATTAGTGAAATTGACCACACAATTGCTCCTTTTGATACATTTGACATGCCAACAAAACAGAAATCAAATTCGGTCATAAATCATAGCGTTAAAAAACATTAATGATTCATTAACATAATGAGTAATAAAAGCAAAGAATGCAAATGTTGAATTTTTTTATAAAATATGTGAAAGCCTTAAGATCGCACTGGCAATGCCTCCACTTAAATAGGTGTATTTTGGTGCACTAAGCAACTCCAGGGGCACCTGGCAATGCCCGCTTAGGTAGGGGTCCCATGAGGGGGGCTTAAGCTCTATGGATTATGATCAAATTCGAAAGAAAACAAAATAGAGTAATAGTCATTTATTTAGTCATTTTTATTTGTCTGACCAATTATTTAGTTGTGATTTTACCCGATGACCAAATTAGTCACTTATGATGATCAAATTAGTCATTTATTTGCCAAATTCTACTAGTGTTAGTCACATGACTAAAATTTTTAGTCACGTAGTCATTTATTTGCCAAATTCTACTAGTGGTAGCATCAAGGACCTCATCAAAAACTCATGAAATGACCTCATCACAAACTCATCAAGGACCTCATCACAAAATCTTTGCAACTTCACAACCCTCTGCAACTTTTGACATCAATGACAAACATCATGCCAAAGTCAACAACATTATGTTGTCATTAGTAAGCTACTAGAGTCAACCTCTTGTGTTGCTTTGATAAGCTTCTATTTATGGATGTATGGTTGATTTGTTATGTTATAATTGGTTTGGTGATGATGAGGAAGTATTGAAGATGTTGATGATATATTTTTGGTGCTTAGTTTCCAAGTGTTTTTGATAAAATTGAATAAAAAGAGGAAACAATGTGTAGCAATGGTGTTCTATGTTGTAGAGTAGTGTTCTAGTTTAGCTCCACATTTCTTCTAGGTTGAATATCTACTTGTGCGGTTCAAATATGTTGATCAAAGGTGTTTAGAGGTGTTGCATTTAGAATTTGGTGTTTTGAATTGTTGTGAAAAGAACTTGGTCTGTTCACCAATGTGTGAACTATGTATTGCAAAGGTT
The DNA here is from genome assembly GCA_007258455.2 of Sequoia sempervirens. Classification (NCBI taxonomy): domain Eukaryota; kingdom Viridiplantae; phylum Streptophyta; class Pinopsida; order Cupressales; family Cupressaceae; genus Sequoia; species Sequoia sempervirens. The sequence continues at coordinate 45,034 of VDFB02371627.1, read as the reverse complement.
TCTAGGAGAAATGTTTTTTCTTTGCATTTCTTCGTGGAGTGGTTTGAGGTCTTGTGGATATGAAAGGGTGTTGACAGTGTTTGTATCTTTTTTCAGATGAATTTTTCATGGTTTGGTTCTTCAGAAGTTAGTTTCTTGAGTTATAGTGTATGACAGAGTTATTTGAGTGTATTGGGTGTGTACATTCTTTAGGTAAAATCTTTTGTGAAGGAATTTGTTGGATTTTAGGGTGTTTTTGGAATATTCTATATCATGTTCAAGTGTTATGTGGTTTCCATGATTCGTCTTTGGATTTGAGGAAGCATGTACTTAAGTGTTAATGGTGTTAACATAGGTTTGACCAACCTTGGGTGTTTACACTACTTACGAAGTTGTTTTGATGGTTGTGGAAGCATGGTGTGGCATGTATGAGTGGATTTAGGTCCTAGATAAGGTGTGTTGTGGTCCACCTTCATTCCTTTCCACCACAGGAATTTTTTGGTGCAAAACTAATTTGAATTTGCATTGTTGAGGTGGATAGCCAATCTTGGAGAATGTTTTCAAGGTTGAAGATGATATAAGTATGAGTTGAGTTGTAGAGGGATAAAAAGGTAGATGAGTATGATGCGAGTGATGTGAATTGCATAGTTGTAGGGTGTGAATTTGTGAAGTGCAGTGTGAGCTTTCATGTGTTAGATTATTGAATACATTGAGTAGAAGGTGTCTACAATTCTTCAGAAAGAATGTGAAGGTGTTGGTGATGTTGCGGTGAATTTTTTATTGCTTTGAGATGGACTTCTCATTGTAACACTCTTCTTTATCTTCTTTTCTATTATGAAAGTGAGCCTTTCTTTCTTCTAGGCAGTGAACCCTTCTGTAGTGAGCCATATTGTATCTAGTGTTGATATTACTTTATATTGTGAGATAATCCTCATTGTGGTTTTTATCATCCCAAGTTTTCCATGTAAATCTAGTGTTTCTTTGTGTATGGTGTTGATTTGGTTTTGTTTTCGTTATTTTCTTTTGAAAATGATAAATCATTCTAACAGATTAAGGGTTAATTGGATTAATGTGGATCTAAATGTTTGTGATAGTTTTGAAGTTTTAAAGTACAACTAAGTCACCCCCTCTTTCATTTGTCTTGTGCATTCAATAGATTCAACTTAATCTATTGAGGATAGTAACTAAATTACAAGGGGAGAAATGTTATGAAACTTTTTCTCCAAAGTGAAAATAAAGTTATGATAGCATTTAAAGGAGAGAAAAATAAAAGATAATATGATCCTTTGGTTAAAATGGATATTAATGAATAGTATTTATGAAAACTCTTTTCTTTTTTAAAGGGGTAAACGCTTTTGACCAGAGCTATGAAACGGAATACAACCATTCAACAATACCACCCTAATTGGGGTTTGAACCTTGGTGGCAAGAACAACAATGCCACCTTTAAACCATTACACCATGCCAATACCGACATTTATGAAAACTCTTTTAAAAAAGGTGAATAATTATATTTATTTATGATAATTAAAGGAAACCTTTGTGAAAGAATGTGATGGTTTGAAAACCAATCCTTAAGGCTTATATAAACAATTTATGCACGAGACATGGAAAAAGGCATGGAGATCACTCAAGGAAGAAAAAGATGGTTTGGTGGGCTATCGACATTTGAGGAGGAAGCACACAAAGCATGTCCAACTCAAGGTACAGAGTACACTCAGGATTGTCATGTCCAGGGCTTTGATAATTTGCATGGTGCATAAGCACACTTTGTGTTTTTACACATGTTCTCTGATGTGTACTATATCTATGAGGACCAACACCACTAAAATATTCCTAGAGTGAGAATGAGCTTTCCAAGTGCTATGATTTAGATAAGTATTGAACTTATTAAAAAATATTTAAATTATGAATGAGATGGAGTTGATTCAATTAAGTTATTTTATGATGCTATTTGTTTCTTTTGTTAGAGTAATAAGTTATTATGCTTAATTAATTACATCACATTGATTAATTAATTAAGTCACTTATTCCTCTTTATTACTTAAGCTAAACTTAGGCACATTAATAATTAATTAATTATTAATTATTAAGTGTGCACACTAGGGTTTCATTTAGGGTTTCCCTTTTAGGGTTTCTTGATCTCCTTCATAAGGATTGATCACTTTGTAATAATCGATTCTCTTAATGCATTTTAAGAGGTTCTGAACATCTTTTTGGTTCTTCATGTCTTTTGCATGTGACAGGTATCCATCTTGCATGCAGGTGATCTTGGATTCTAACATGGTATCAGAGCTCCAGCTCTGCAGCTGCTTGTTCGTGATCTGAAGATATGGCCTCTTTGTGAGTTTCGGGTGCAAGGGTTTCCATAGGCATCTTTTCTGCAAGATCTGGGGGTAGTTTATTTTTTTGGGACACATGGCTCAAATGGATCGCCATCGCTCGCAGGCCCCAAAACCCTAAAACGCTCAAATCGTCCAAGTGCGCTTGATCCGAGGCAAAAAAATTGTCTAGGGGCCGTGACGGCCTCCCAAAGACGCGCAGATCGAGGCACGCTTTTTGAAAAATTTCAAAATATATTAAAAATTGAAATTTTAATGTTTTTGCCCGTCCAGAGAAGGCACACAGCGCCACCACCGCTCACCCCATCCCGCCACCGCCTACCGCCTCCAACGCGAGGTCCCTGAGAACATGGGGCCCGGCCTAGCTAGAGAATATTCCCGGAATATTTCGAATATTGCAAGCATATTTTCCGGCTCCGGGGGGGGAATTTTTGCGCCACGGCCAGATGGCGTCAAATTTTTCCTCGTGATTTGCTGACATCAGCATGACGTCATCGGCTGTACGGCCTCTTTGCCCTCCTAACCCTAGTTTTTCCTAAAAGAGCAGTTTTTTTCTTTTGGCCATAACTTGGGCATACGGTATCGAAATCGGGCAAACGAGATATCGCCGGAAAGCTGGTTCCGAGCACTTTCATTTGGTGCAGTTTATTTTACAGTATTTTTCTGTTTTACTGCATTTATTGCTGTTTGAAGTCAGATGTACTTTTTATGCTTCCGAGCTCATAACTTTTTGCCACGATCTCCGTTTTTCGCCTCGTTTGAAGCGTCAGAAAGGTATTGAGGAGCTCTAGGTTGCTGTCCATACACCTTTTTTGTATCTATCCCAGGTTTATCAGCTAGTCCAGATTTGGCCCAATGGGTTGTTTGGCGATTACTTGGATGTTTTGGCAGTTGGGAGAGTGCATCTTGCATCTTTGCACTTCATTTTTCAGTAATACATCATTCAATAATTGCTTGTTGCTTCATAGATTCCAGAGTTGTTCCTGTTTGGAGTTTTCGAGTGTTCCGTGGCATCGGGTTTTCTGTTGCTTTATCATGATTCCTTGAGTCAATCAGTGACTCTCATCTAGTTTCAATAGTATACGTAAGAATATTTCCTTGCTTGCCTATATCAAGTTCCAGTGTTACTCTACAGGTTCTTCCAGTGCTTCTTTGCAGCATGTTATCTCATTGTAAGGGGGTTTTGTCCCACTGGGTTTTTCTTTCTCTTACTCCTTATTGCATTTGTAAATGGGTACCTGATCAGGCCTAGTTTCGGGACCCATCTTTGCTCACATGCATCTTATTCTAGTGTTTTAGCTTCTTCCTAAGTTCATCTTAAGGGGGGGTGTTAGAGTAATAAGTTATTATGCTTAATTAATTACATCACATTGATTAATTAATTAAGTCACTTATTCCTCTTTATTACTTAAGCTAAACTTAGGCACATTAATAATTAATTAATTATTAATTATTAAGTGTACTACTTTCATTTAGGGTTTCCCTTTAGGGTTTCTTGATCTCCTTCATAAGGATTGATCACTTTGTAATAATTGATTCTCTTAATGCATTTTTACAGAGGTTTACGAACATTGTTTTTGGTTCTGCATGTCTTTTGCATGACAGGTATTCATTTGCATGCAGTGATCTTGGATTCTAACACTTTTGACCATACTCATAATGTTAGATGTCAATTTCTATATTAATTGTGTAAGGGGGAGAAAGTAAAGATAAAGAGATAATGAGATGGTATGAAGCAGAGTATTGAGGATCAAAGATGTTGTGCTTATTGTTGATGGTTTTTCACATCATGTGTTGCCATCAATGACAGAGGGAGATTGTTGCAAGTATGTGAAATTGGTGTTGTAATTGATATCAACAAGATTTGGTGTTTTCATTAATGTCAATTGTATGAAAAGGAGTTTGTTGCAAGGATGTGCAGTTGGTATTGAGTTGGTGTTATCTCTAATGATTCTTTGATTAGTTTCATTATGTTTTCATTAGTAAGCTACTGGTGTCAACCTCTTGTGTTGCTTTGATAATATTTTTTTTATGGATGTATGGTTAAGTTGTTATGTTACAATTGGCTTGGTGATGATGAGGAAGTACTAAAGATGTTGATGACATGTTTTTGGTGCTTGGTATCCAAGTTCTTTTGAGAAAATTGAATAAAAAGAAGAAACAATGTGTTGTAGTGGTGTTTTGTGTTACAAAGTAGCATTCCAATTTGGCTCTGCATTTCTTCTAGGTTGAAGATATGCTTGTGTGGTTTGGATATGTTGATCAAAGGTGTTCAGAGGTGTTGCATTCATAATTTGGTGTTCTAAATCGTTGTGCAAAGAAAGGTGTGTTCACCAATGTGTGAACTATGTATTGCAAAGGTGTCTGGGAGAAATGTTTTTTCTCCGCATTTATTTGCAGATTGGTTTCAATTCTTGTGGATTTGGAAGGGTTTTGATAGTGTTTGCATCTTTCTTTAGATGAATTTTTTCATGGTTTGGTGCTTTAGAAGTTAGTTTCTTGAGTTATAGTGTATGACAGTTATTTGAGTGTACTGGGTGTGTGCATTCTTCAAGTAAAAGTTCTTGCAAAGGAATCTGTTGGATTTCATGGTGTTTGTAGAATACTCTAGATTGTTTTTAAGTGTTATGTGGTGTCCATGATTCATCTTTGTATTTGAGGAAGGATGTACTTAAGTGTTAATGGTGTTAACACAGGTTTGGCCAACCTTGGGTATTTACACTACTTGTGAAGTTGTTTTGATGGTTGTAGAAGCATGGTGTGGTGTGTATGAGTGGATTTAGGTCCTAGCTAAGGTGTGTTGTGGTCCACCTTCATTCCTTTCCACCACGGAAATGTTTTGGTGATGACCTAATTTGAATTTGCACGGTTGAGGTGCATAGCCAATCTTGGAGAATGTTTTCAAGGTTGAAGATGATATAAATATCAGTTGAGTTGTTGAGGGATAAAAAGATCTAGATGAGTATGATGCGAATTTCAGAGTTGTAGGGTGTGAATTTTGTGAAGTGCAGTGCGAGCTTTCATGTGTTAGATTACTGAATACAATAAGCAAAAGGTGCCTACAATTCTTCAGAGAGACTGCGAAGGTGTTGGTGATGTTGTGGTGGATTTTTTTGTTGCTTTGAGATGGATTTATCATTGTAACAATCTTCTTTATCTTCTTTTCTATTCTGGCAGTGAGCCTTTCTTTCTTCTCGGCAGTGACCCATATTATATTCAGTGTTGATATTACTTTATATTGTGAGCTAATCCTCACCATGGTTTTTCCCATCTTGGGTTTTCCATGTAAATCTTGTGTTTCTTTGTGTATGGTGTTCATTTGGTTCTATTTTTTTTATTTACTTTCATGATAAATCATTCTAACAGATTAAGGGTTAATTGGATTAATGTGGATCTAAATTTTTGTGAGGGTTTTGAAGTTCTAAAGTACAACTGATTCACCCCCCTCTTAGTTGTCTTGTACATTCAACAATTGGTATTAGAGAAAGGTTCCTTGGAAGGAATATTGACTACTTGAGGTAGATCTAGGATGGTGCACAAGAAATATGTTCCTATGTTTGATGGATCAAATTATGCATTTTGGAAGACAAGGATGGAAGGTTTTCTGGTTTCTCTTGGATTTGAGATTCAGAGGTATGTTGAAAGAGGATATACGATTCCTGTAAATGGTCTAACCACTGATGATGAGATCAAGGCCTATGAGAACAATGGTAAAGCAAGGTATACTCTCTTAAGTGGTCTTGCTAATTTTGAATTGGTGAAAGTTGTGAATCTAAAAACTACTAGAGAAATTTGGGTGAAGTTAGAAAGCATTTATGAAGGAGATGATAAGATCAAGAAAGCTAAGATGTGAAATTTGAATATCATGTTTGAGACCTTGTGAATGTTTGAAGATGAAAACATCACAAGATACTTGTAGAAGGTGTATGAAGTTTTCAATGGTATCAGAGGTCTTGGAGAGTTAATTTTTTGCTATTGAAGAATTACAAAATTTGAATCAATATACCAGAGATCAGTTGTATGGTTATTTATATACTTTTGAAATGAGATAATTTGGTACAAGCAGTGTAAAAGTTGAGACTGTTTTTAAGACTGGAAAATCAGAGAATACTATGGAATCAAATCAGGAGTATCTTGATAATGTAGAAGCTAAATTTGTGAGAAGAATGAAAAAGCGTATTGGAAATTATAGTGGTAAGTTACCTTTCAAATGTTTCATTTGTGGAAAGATAGGTCATTATTCTTCTAGATGTCCAAACAGGGCTTTGAATAACAAAAATAGGGAGAACAAAGGTAGGATGATTAAGAAAAGTTACTATGTTAGAGAAGATGCAAGTATATTTGATGATTAATCTAATTATGGGGATGATAAGGATGGTGAATGATTGTTCATGGCTTTAAAAGATGAAACTAATTCTGCTAACTCTAAGAGATGTGTTAAGGAAAGGGATCCAAAATAAAGTGCTAATACTGAAGGCACTTTGGTTTCTTTTCTTCATGCTAGGCAGGAGAAGAACTACTGGATCATTGACAGTGAATTCTCTAATCATATGGTTGGTGATAATATTAATTTTGTTAAACTTGAAAATATGGAGGACTTGTTAGGTTTAGTGATGATACATCTGTTAAGATATGTGGAAAAGATTCAATCATTTTTCATGGAAAGCCTAATAGTGATGATGTTCTTTATGTTAAGGGTTTAAGACAGCCTTTTTTTGTGTTGGAAAAATGTGTAGCAAGGGGTACAATCTTATGTTTCAGGATGATGGTTGTGAGATCAGAAAAGGCTCTGGAACTATGATTGTTGCTAGAAGGACAGATGGAAATGTCTATCAACTCAAAGGTACTAATGGTTATTGTTTCATGACAGATCAATGAGAGTTGTCTATGGCATAGAAGAATGTGTCACATCAATTTTAATAGCCTAGTGAGAATAATTTTAGTTTAAGCTATGAGAGACATTCCAAAGATTACAAAGCCTATCAATGTTGTCTGCAAAGAATGTCAAGTTGGAAATCAAGCAAGGAAAACTTTCCAAGTCAAAGAAAACTCTTCTACAGGACTATTGGAATTGGTGCATATAGATCTTTGTAGCCATACCAGAGTAAGAAGTCTTCAAGGTGATAGGTATTGCATGCTATTGATTGATGATTATTTTAGAATGACATGAGTTACTTTTCTCAAAAAAAATCATAAGCCCTAGATAAGTTTAAAGCATTCAAAGTTATGGTTGAGAACAAAATGGATATAAAAAATCAAATGTCTGAGATTTGACAGAGGTGGAGAGTTCACCTCTAATGATTTTAACATATTTTGTGAAAATCATGGAATAAATAGGCACTTATCTACCCCTAGGACTCCTCAACAGAATGGAGTGGTCAAAAGAAAGAATAGGACTATTCAAGAATCTACAAGAACAATGATGAAAGAAACAAATATACTGGAAGTCTACTGGAGAGAAGAAATTCATAATGTTGTTTATATACTTAATAGAGTGCAAGCAAGGGAAACAACAAAAAGACTCCTTATGAGATATGGTATGGAAGGATTCCTACTGTCAAATACTTCAAAGTGTTTGGAAGAAAATGCTATATCAAAAGAGATGAAGAAAACATAGGAACGTTTGATGCAAGGTTTGATGAAGGTATCTTCCTTGGATATTATACTAAAAGCAAATATTATCGGTGCTACAACAAGAGGCTAAGAAAGATTAATGAGAGTGCAAGTTTCAAGGTTGATGAAGACCTGCAAAAGAATTTAGTGGTAATAGATGGATATGAATTAGATGAGTCTACTTGCAAAGAAGAAGAAAAAGCTAAGGAAAAAGAAGTGTAGATTAAAGAAGAAGAAGCTCTGAAAAAGGTCCCTAAAACTCCTAAGTATGTGCAGAAGAATCACTATGAAGAATAGATCATTGGTGATAAGAAAAAAGGTGCACTGACAAGAAGGAAAGTTGTTGAAGAATAGGAAAATCTATGTTTACTTTCTGAAATTGAACCCAAAACAGTGATTGAAGCATGCAAGGATGAGTATTGGATCAAGGGTACAGAAGAAGAATTAATGCAGATTGAGAAGAATCAGGCTTGGGAACTTATCCCAAGACCAGAGAACAAGAATGTAATTGGAACTAAGTGGGTATTCAGGAACAAATTAAATGAGTGGAGAAATGGTAAGAAACAAGGCAAGGCTTGTATGTAAAGGTTACTCACAAATAGAAGGACTAGAATTTGAGGAGACATTTTCTCTAGTGGCAAGAATGGAAGCTATCAGGATGTTTTTAACTTTTGCAGCACATAAAGATTTCAAATTTTATCAGATGGATGTGAAGTCTACTTTCTTGAATGGTGAATTGGAAGAAGTATACATAGAACAACCGAAAGGATTTTAGTTATTAGATAAATCAAATATGGTATGCAGATTGAAGAAGGTATTATATGGATTGAAGCAAGCTCCTAGAGCTCGGTATGCAAGGTTAGATAGGTATTTTTTATAGAAAGGATTCAATAAATGTACTATAGATAGCAATCTTTACTTCAAAGCTGAAAAAGATCAAATCTTGAGTGTGGTTGTATATGTTGATGACATAATTTTTGGAGGAAATGAAGCTATGTGTAAAAAATTTGCAGAGGGGATGCAGAAAGAATTTGAGATGTCAATGTTTGGGGAGATGAATTTCTTCCTTGGGCTACAAATCAACCAAACAGATAAAGGTATTTTCATTTCACAATTAAAGTATGTCAAGGAAATGTTGAAGAATTTTGGAATAGAAGATTCTAAACTAGTATGTACCCCTACGGTTACTGGTTGCAATCTGAGCAAGAATGATGAATATCCTAAGGCTTATCAGAGCAAGTATAAATCAATGATTGGAGGACTGTTATATCTAACTGCTACTAGACCAGATATCATGCATGCAGTTTTTCTTGTGGCTAGATTTCAAGAAGATCCTAGAGAGTTGCATGTTGTAGTAGTGAAGAGGATATTTAGATACTTGAAGGGTACTCTAGATCATGACTTGTGATATCCAAAGAATATTGATTTTACTCTGAGTGCTTACATAAATGCAAATTGGGTTGGTTGTGTAGATATAAAAATTACAAGTGGTGGTGCATTAATTCTTAGATGCAGATTGGTGTCATGGCTAAGTAAGAAACAAGATTCGGTGTCTTTATCTACTGCAGGAGAAAAATACATTGCAGTTGCATCTTGTTGCATACAAGTTTTGTGGATGATACAAATATTAAAGGATATCAGGGTGGTATATGATGAACCAATTTCTATCTTATATGATAATACAAGTTCTATCAATATTTCAAAGAATATGGTAAGCATAAGGACAAATCATATCTCAATCTGGTATCACTTTTTGAGAGAGAAGGTTGTACATAATGAAGTCAAGCTTGAATATGTGCCTACAAAGGATTGGTTTGTTGATATATTTACTAAGGCTCTTCCTAAGAATACTTTTGAGTATCTCTAGGAGAAGTTGGGGCTTATTGCTCCTCCTTTGAACTAGATACACAAGAAGATGCATCAATCCAACGGATCTCAAGATTCATTCTTTTTTTTCTGGACTAACATTGGTGGCCACCTCTTAGGAGGAATATGTAGTAGAATTATTGGTTGTTGCACTTGGGATGAATGAGTGTTGTCATTGTGCAGTGGTTGTTGATTGATGCAGTTTGGTGTGTACTTCTAAGGGGAAGTATGCAGTGCAGTAAAGGAAAGAAATTTGTAGAGAAGTTGCAAACAATATGATTAATGTCAAAGGGGGAGAATGAATGATGCAACTACTTTGTCCTTTATCATTGATGTCAAAGGGGGGGAGAGTAATGTGAAAAGATCTAAGGGGGGGAGAGAGCAATGTGAAAAAGAAAGGTGTTAAAGGGAGAGAGAGAGAGAGAGTAATGATTTAATTGTGTAAGGCGGAGAAAGTAAAGAAAAAGAGATAATGAGTTGGGATGAAGCAGAGTATTGAGGATCAAAGATGTTCTTGTTGTTGATGTTTTTTCACATCATGTGTTGCCTTCAATGACAAAGCGGGATATTGTTGCAAGTATGTACAATTGGTGTTGTCATTGATGTCAACAAGTTTTGGTGTTTTCATTGATGTCAACTATATGAAAAGGATTTTTTTGCAAGGATGTGCAGTTCGCATTGAGTTGGTGTTGTCTCTAACGATGCTTTGATTAGTTGCATTATGTTGTCATTAGTAAGCTACTAGTTTCAACCTCTTGTGTTGCTTTGATAAGATTTTTTTTTATGAATGTATGGTTGAGTTGTTATGTTGCAATTGGCTTGGTGATGATGAGGAAGTATTGAAGACGTTGATGGTATGTTTTTGGTTCTTGGTTTCCAAGTGCTTTTGAGAAAATTGAATAAAAAGAGAAAACAATGTGTTGCAATGGTGTTGTGTTGCAGAGTAGAATTCAAGTTTGGATCCGCATTTCTTCTAGGTTGAAGATCTTCTTTTGTGGTTCAGATATGTTGATCAAAGGTGTCGTATTCAAATTTTGGTGTTCTAAATGATTATGTAGAGAAGGTGTGTTCACCAGTGTGTGAACTGTATTGAAGAGGTGTATGGGATAAATGTTTTTGCTCTGCATTTCTCCGCAAAGTGTTTTCAGGTCTTGTGGATTTGGAAGGGTTCTGATAGTGCTTGTATCTTTCTTCAAATGAATTTTTTCATGGTTCGGTGCTTTAGAAGTCAGTTTCTTGACTTACAGTGTATGACAGAGTTATTTGAGTGTATTGGGTGTGTACATTCTTCAGGTTAAAGTTGTTGCGAAGAAATCTATAAGATTTCAAGTTGTTTGTGAAATATTCTAGATCATGTTCAAGTGTTATGTGGCATCCGCAAGTCGTCTTTGGATTTGAGGAAGCGTATACTTAAGTGTTAATGGTGTTAACACAGGTTCAGCCGACCTTGGATGTTTACACTACTTACAAAGTTTCTTTGATGGTTGTGGAAGTGTGGTGTGGTGTGTATGAGTGGATTTAGGTCCTAGCTAAGGTGTGTTGTGGTTTTCCTTCATTCCTTTCCACTGTAAGAATGTTTTGGTGCCGACCTAATTTGGATTTGCATGGTTGAGGTGCATAGCTGACCTTGGAGAATGTTTTCAAGGTTGAAGATGATATAAATATGAGCTGAGTTGTTGAGGGATAAAAAGATAGATGAGTATGATGTGAGTGATGTGAATTACAGAGTTGTAGGGTGTGAATTTATGAAGTGTAGTGCGAGATTTCATGTGTTAGATTATTGAATGCAGTGAGTAGAAGGTTTCTACAATTCTTTAGAAACACTGTGAAGGTGTTGGTGATGTTGCGGTGGATTTTTCTGTTGCTTTGAGATGGATTTCTCATTATAACACCCTTCTCTATCTTCTTTTCTATTCTGACAGTGAGCCTTTTTTTCTTTTGGGAAGTGAGCCCTATTGTATTCGGTGTTGATATTACTTTATATTGTGAGCTAATCCTCACCATGGTTTTTTCCATCTTGGATTTTCTATGTAAATTTGGTGTTTCTTTGTGTATGGTGTTGATTTGGTTTTGTTTCTGTTATTTTCTTTCATGATAAATCATTCTAATAGATTAAGGGTTAATTGGATTAATGTGGATCTGAATGTTTATGAAGGTTTTGAAGTTTTAAAGTACAACTAATTCAGCCCCCCTCAATTGTCTTGTGCATTCAACAAATTCAACTTAAGCTACTGAGGATAGTAACTAAATTACAAGGGGAGAAATGTTATGAAACTTTTTCTCCAAAGTGAAAATAAAGTTATGAAAGCATTTAAAGGAGATAGAAAAATAAAAGATAATATGATCCTTTGGTTAAAATGGATATTAATGAAGAATATTCATGAAAACTCTTTTAAAAAAGGTGAATAATTATATTTGTTTATGATAATTAAAGGAAACCTTTGTGAAAGAGTGTGATGGTTTGAAAACCAATCCTTAAGGCTTATATAAACAATTTATGTGAGACTTGGAAAAAGGCATGGAGATCACTCAAGGAAGAAAAATATGGTTTGGTGGGCTATGGACATTTAAGGAGGGAGCACACACAGCGTGTCCAACTCAGGGTACAGAGTACACACAAGATTATCTTGTCTAGGGCTTTGATGCATTTGCATGGTGCATAAGCACACTTTGTGTTTTTACACATGTTCTTCAATGTGTGCCATAGCTATGAGGACCGATACGACTAAAATCTTCCTAGAGTGAGAATGATGTTTTCAAGTGCTATAATTCAAATAAGTATTGAACTTATTAAAAAAAAATTATGAATGAGATGGATTTTATTCAATTAAGTTATTTTATGATGCTATTTGTTTCTTTTGATCATACTCATAATGTTAGATGTCAATTTATTTATTAATGATGGAAACCTTAATTTACTCAAGTATTAAGTTAGTTAACATTGATAAATACGCATTTCATGTATTTGTATTTGAATTATAGGTATAATTTACAATATATAAAACTTACATAATAACACTAATAAAGCCATTGGGCCATATAAAATTAACTCTAATATATTAATTCTATCCAATTTTATACTTTGGGAAGAGTAGTGCTACACGTTCCATGTTGTATGAAAAGTGCTCAATGAATTTATCTACCAATTCATGAAAGGTCTTGATCCCATGAGGTAAATGTGAAAACCATTTAATAGCTTTGTCTCCTAGACTTTTAGGAAAAAGATGCATTAGATATGTATCATTATAGGATGCCTCAAGACAAGCTATGTAAAATTCTCTTATATGTTCTCTTGTATCACCATTCCTTTGTATTTATCAAATCCAAGCATTTGAAATTTTTGAAGGAATGGGACCATCTTCAAAGACTTGTCAAAAGGATAGGGACATACTTCTTCCAATGTATAGCCTTTCTTATTGTTAATGTTTCTCATTTTCATGTTTGCTATATTTTGTTCCAGATTATGATTTTTTGTTGTCAAACCATTTAGAGGTGTCAATGGTGGTGCACTTGAAGGAATGTATCGATGTTGATGTTGATTTAAGGGCATGCAATATTGTTGTTGATGTTGTGTTTTACTTGGTGGAATAGGCACATGTTGCATGTTTATGGTACCCATGTTTAGGTAAGATCTAGCAAAGGTAGGTGATTTCTCTGGTGTAGATTAGTCTTGGAACATCGCTTGAAATGATTTTCATTGAACTCTTGATGTATTAGGTTGAGGTGGTGGTGAACATTTAAAAGTAGCAACCACCTTTTATGAGGATGTTTGAATTGGATTGAGTTGACTTGTTTTTGGTCTCATTTCAAGATTAAATGAGATATAACTCCTTGATAAGGTAGGTAGGTATTTCCTTTTTTAGCCTTTACTTGTAGGTAGTGATCAAGATTTTTCTCAAATAAAAGTTACAAATCTCTCATTTATCTAAGGTCTTGCTCAAATTCTTGAAGATCTTCAGATGAAGGGCCTTGACCTTCTCATTATAAGGGACCCTTAAAGGCTCATCATAAAAGAAGGGTAGATATGAAGATGTTCCTTGCTCTTGTTGACACTTACTTGTTGGGCTATTTGATTTTTCTTGATGGGATTCCATGTTTTTCTTATATTGAGATATTGTAATTGGCATATGCAATATAAGACTTCAACAATCTTGATATTTTTTTCTCAAAACCAAAATAGACCAAAGTTAAGTTAAATCTTCAAATGGCGATAATGATATTAATAGATAAAATTGAATTTGATAGATTATCACTTGAACTAGACTTGTGATTCCAAGCAAGATGATAAAAACAGATATCGATAAAGTCCACTTGAACTAGACTAATGATTCGAGGAAAACTCAAAATGAAGGTTCCCAACTCAAGAGTAGCTTTCAAGGTGGTATATTCAAATAATATCAAGGAAAATAAGACAATGTCAATAAAAAACTTGTTTAAGCTCTACTTATTTGATAGTTTGATATTTTACCTTTGATTTTTTCTTGGTTTTGGAATGTTTTGATTTTTAATGATTTTTATTTTTTTTCAATTTGTTCAAAGATTAGAAATACACAAAGATATAATGACAAAGAAAATGTGCTAGGCTCAATTTTGAATGAATATCTCCCCTTCAATTTCAAGTGGGGATGGTGATTTAAACAATCAAACACACAAGACACATTAACAAGTCTACTCAAGTGGGTATGGCCAATAATTTTTTACTAGGTTTTACAAGTTCAACTAGGGGTATCCTCTAGATATACCACAAGGGTATGTGAGACCTAATCTGTAAATGAAAAGAATAATGTTAAACAACCAGGAAGAGAGGGTAACCCACTCTCCACCTTCACTTCTCTATGGTATAAAGTTCTTAAAGAATTAGCCTAGATTGGCAAGATTCCACTTCCAAGAGGCATGTCTTTCGATTCACCTCCTGCTCTTTATACTCCATTGGAACATGGGAGTTGAGGTTGTCTCCTAAGTGATCACTTCTTTAAGCAAACCCCCTCAAAAGAAAAGCAAGATCACTTATTTTGTATCCTCAAAATCACCATTGGGTGCAAGAAGAGAGCATATGTAAGTAGATCTTGGAGATTAAAAGACACTTGTTTATTTTAAATATCAAATCCAAATGTGGGATTAATTTTAGTTCAATTTTGAATATAAGGAAGACACACCAAGCAAGATTGATTGAAACAATGATACCAAAAAGATAAATAAACAATGATTAATTTGAAATTTTAAGATAGAAATGGTGATTAGAACGAAGGTACTAAGAGTTTTTTTAGAAGATAATTTGATCCAATGTGAAGAGCTTCAAACTAGCTTTCGCAACCCTTTGAATTTTCAATCTTTACACACACAGATCAACAAACAAGCCTAGAAAATAAAAGAAATATCACTTATTTATGATCCTCAACATCACTCTAAGGTGCAAGGGGAGAGCATACATAAGTAGATCTTAGGGATTAAAATCAAATGGTTTGCTTTAGATCCTAAATCAAAATGTAAATGGTAAATTTTAATCCTTAATTTCAAATGTGTGAAAACAACCAAAATAAGATAGTTGAAGGAAAACAATGATAGCATGAATGAATTCCTTATGATTTAAGAAATGATAATAGAACTCTTACGATTAGAAACTAATATTATAATGCAACAAATAAATGTTTAAAAAAAGATATGCTTATCACAAAGTTGTAATTTTTTAAAAAAAAATCACCTAGTCAAACTAGATCTGATTATTTTACAATATTTTCAATCCCAGAATAAATAAAAATGCAAAGAATAAACCCCTACTAAAATTTTGAGAACTTCCCAAAAATGTAAAAATATCTGAAAAAATTATTAATTTATACTCTAAAAAGTAGCTTTATGGTGAAACACTAATTGATAAAGATCTTTTTTGTCACTATTTTGACCTTAAAAATTTAAAATACAAAGAACAACCCCCTATTTAATTTTTGAGAGATTTCCAAAAATATACATATTTTTGAAAAAATTGTTGATTTGCAATTTTTAAATCAAATCTATGAAAAGCCATAAAATGACAATAACTCATCAAATATTTATGATTTGAATTTGATTATTTTAATGTAGCCTTTTGAGATGATCCCTAACCTCTAGTCAAAAAATTGTAGAAAAAATCGAAGTCGTTTGAAAGATATAAAATATTTGAAAATTAGGGTTTTTCTTTATTTGATAATTTCATCATTTTTTGATCTCAAAAATTAAAATACAAAGAACAAACCTGTATTTAATTTATGAGATTTTTCCAAGAATATAATTATTTATGAAATTATTGCTAATTTGTTATATAAAAATCAAATTTATGAAAAACTCTAAAATGTCAATAAGTCACCAAATATTGAAGATTTAAACCTACTTTTTTGTTAGAACATCTTGAGATCATCCACAACATTCAATAAAAATTGTGTAGAAAAATTTGCAATCGTTTGAAAAATATGATGAAACCTTTGAAACCCTAAGGTTTTGCCTTCAACATACAAAAGTTAAGTTTTTTTTTGCATAAAAGTTAAAAACAAGCAAAAACAAGATTAGCAAAACTTTCAAAGGCAAAGATCTAATACAGATGTGAATCCCACCGAATGTGCCAAAATGTGGATGATGAAAGTGTAAATCACAAATAACAATGCAAAACTCACTCTTACAACCACACAATGAAGTTCAAGATTTTGGCTCAAAATATAAAATTTAGATAGCAAGCAAAGTCATTATAGCTAAGATCTTGATTTGCTACATTGTTGGTTGTTCTTCAAAATAACAAACTATGAAAGAACAATAATGATATGATGCAATGATAAAAATAAATGCTCAAAAATAAATGATACATATGCTTGATAAATGACAATGATAAAATATTTGATAGTGTTTCAATGCTTGATAAATGGTTGAATGTTTGATAATGCTTGAACGTTTAAATACTTGATAGTGATAAGAGTGCTAGAGAGATTATATATTCACTTAACATTTGATCAATGGTGAAAATTGATTTGCAAGATCAATGAATGAGAAAATTCAACATAGAATAAAACCTAAAATTTGAATTCGATGGATGAAAATTAGAAGAATTAAAACAAATTTATTTAATTCAAAATGATAGTTGGAAAAATAAATAAATATTAATTTGAAAATATATCTAATTTAAATAAATTATTTTAAATTTATTTAAGAAAGGAGTGTTAGCTACCAAAGATTTCATTTAAACAAATTATTTTTAATTTATTTTACAAATGAGTGTTAACTAATTAAATAATAATTTTTAAAAATTATTTAACTATAGAGAAAAATATTTAATTTAAATAAATTATTTAAGACCAAAGATAAATTGAATTGAATTTTAATTAATGTTGGAAAGAAAATGATAAGAGATGAATTAATTAAATAATTAAAGAAATGATTAAAAAAAAGTAAGATAATTAAATAATTAAAAATTATTATGGATGAAAGATAAAAAGATTAGGATAATTAAATAATTAAATTATTATGTATGAAAAGAGGAAAATGTTACTTTAATTCAATAATTAAAAATTATTTAATTAATATAGATAGAAGAAATGAGGATAATGATGAAATGATAAATAAAAATGCACTAGTCATTTTTAGGTGTCTACACTAATGTTACCGGTTAGTTTGTTGACATTTACATTGCTACAAAATCTTGAAACAATTTCTTCTTTGTCAGATTTTAGTTTGTGTCGAAATTGATAAAGTTTTGCTAAGTAGTATCAAATTTTGCTCCAAGCTAGGTGTTTGGGAGCAGAAAATCTTTTTGAGTCCTCTTCACTAGTTGAGCACTCCATGAAGAGGCAAGAAAGTGTGGTTCTAGATTTCCTTTGGCAACCTTGTGAGGACAAGGTGCCTATTCGATTGTGCCCTCAAGCTCCAAACTATAGAAAGGTGCTAGATTCAATGATGGGGGTCCAATCCAATGTAGGTTGTGGTTTCCCCCACAAGGAGAAAAGAAATTATGTTGCTATGATTGAGAGCCCTTTGGTTGTGGCTCAATGCCCCTTGGCGAGTTTTGGTTTCAAACCTCCTTGATGGCTTGATGTCCTTGTTCTTTGTTTGGTTGTCTCTATGGTCTATTGTCTATTTTTGGGGGCTATTCTAGCCTTGTTCCGGTTATGATGGTTGTTCCATGTGTCTTAGTGTTGCTCTTCTTGTAAAAGGTTTTGGGGTCTTTTCAAAACCCGTTTCCAGTTCATAGCTCCGGCCAAAAACATTTACCTTAATCAAAACAATTATTTTCACCAGTTTTCATCAATGATATTTCTACCTAAGCAAATTAGAAAAGGTTTTAGTTTTTTCATAAATTGCATATATGCATGTCATATATCTGTTTGTATAACATACCTGAATGGCATAACTAACAATATGCTAAGCCTGAAAGGAAATACTTCTATGAACTACTTAGTGAAAGCTGAAAACATAAGGAGCATAAAGTTATTTCTATACTTTCATAAAACAGACGAAAGAAAAATTTATCTACACAGTTTAAATCCCCTGCATGAGATGCAACGTACAATGCGTTGCATCATAGAGCGCCTCTAGGAACCCAGAAAGGTCAAAGGAGATAGGTACTTTTTTCAGGTATACGGAATCATAAATGTCAGTATTCCAGTTAGAAATCATTATATCGTTCAATTTTAATGCCTGACTTCATTGAATAAGTGCAGCTTTGAAGTATCGTAAATAATAGAACACCAAATATATGTACATATTTTCAGGGATAACTATAGCCAAAGTAGCAGTACTCGATAATTACAAATTCGGCACTGGGTAATTCAGATCATTTATTGTGTCTCTTTGACACAATAAATCACAGAAAATACTCTTCTAAACCTTTAGCGACTCAAATTCATAATTTGGGATTGAGTCAAGAAGACTGAGAAAGTTTGGAGTCAAATGATCCCACTTTCCTGCTTGTTAAGGAAGGTCTCATTTGAACAATAGCGGAATCATTGGCTCCAGCCTTCAAGGCCATCCTTCCAGCTTCCAAGAAACGAGCAACTGCGTCCTGTACATAGCTATTTGCCTGTTTCACTGTCATAGTTTTGCCAATATGAGTGTAGCTTTTGAATAAACAATCCCCATTCAACTGCGAAGCAAGTATAACAAGCTCCTCCTGGAACTCTGTGATCTTCTTATCTTCATCTATTGGAAAAGGCCTGAATGCCTTTACTGGATCAGGAAGTGTTTCTGCACAAGCATTTGACAATTAACATATTTAGCAATCTAGGAAAGTATTAGATTTTTTATGCAAGAAGATTATGGTTCAACAAAAGCGAGAACAGTGGTACCTAGAGATCATCAACAATGCATGAATAAATGAAGTCCAATGATAGGGTGGCATCAACACACTCGTCTCATATGTAGTGGATTAATGACCAAATTTATATGGTCAGTTTCCTAAATTTTTATTCCAATTCTATGCTGGAAGATTTCTATCCCCATCTTCACAAAGTGGGGCCTAATTCAGCTACATAGGTCGAGTCTTGAATCAATTGGTTTACTTGACACTAATAGAGCTAGATAACTTTGATGATCAAAGTTCACTCCTATTTTTGTTGCCCATTCACTGCCTACCTAAGTGGGTAGTTTATGTGATAGTAAGTCTGTTAAATGGACATCTGCATGTTCAAGTTATATATCGTATTAGTAACTCAAGAATTTTCAAGTTCCGTTATTTTATGTTCAGAAAGGTTGTCCTAAAAGAAATCGTAGTTTGCTGATCCATCAATTTAAACAGATTTCATATCTGTTGCAGAGAAACAAATGATATGAAAATGCATTTTCAGAATAGGCAAAAGCATTTAACAAGTCCAAGCAAATAATCTAATAATTCCTAGAGGAAAAAGTGCCCTACCGTATAATCCAAGGAATGAAGACAATTTCTTTTATGAAGTTTGTAACAACTCATCTCTGGTAAAATTTTAGGCCTATATCTTAGAGGGTGATAGGAAGCGCCTTTGCAACTCTCGTCATGGTAAATGAAAACCACAGTAGATGCAAAAAGCTATAGGCTCAGGTATGAGAAAAGATTATTAATGCCTCAAAGGATAAGGTAGCTAATTTTTACCTTGTTCAGTCTTCAGTTAGCAACTTAGCATTACATGGGTTCTGGTCCCTGGAAAGTCCTGTGGCTACTTGTCCAATTTGTTGCATGTTACCCCTTTAGCATCTTTGATACCAATGTATTTTGAAATCAATATCAAAAGACTGAAACACAAATACATCAGGTTCAAAACGGCCTATTGCTTCAGATGTCTATTATTTTTGTCTCTCATTTTTGCCTGATTCGTCACTCAAACCGTTTCTTCACTATTTGACAAAATAAAATTATCCATGTAAAAATTATTTATATAGCTATGAACTGAACATGCCAGGAAGAATGTCTTGTGCCCTAATTATAAACTTATGTCGCAATATCCATCTCCATGCATGCCAACTTTTCAACATGAAAGTGTAAAATGTTTATAAACACCTTAGACAAATAAAATATTTTAAGATGTACAATAAGTTATTTAGCAACCTAGATCAGAAGAGTTTTGACATGTATTGTTTCCATACACAGATACTGTGTCAAATGCATGCACACAAAAAATTAGACAACTAGTATCTACCTAGAAAAGAATAACCTACCCAGTTCATGAAGATTTCAAGCATGAAGGATGCAACATGCAATTTGGGTATTTGAAACACCCTAGGGATTCAGCCTAGAGCTTCTACTTGCACTTCTTTTTCTCCTCTATTATTGCTCATCTCATGTAACTTATGGAGTCAACACAAGGAAACTACAAAATTGTATTATAATTACTTTGATTATCATGTATAACCCTACTCATGATATAGGACACAAATGGTCTCTTCCTTTATGGTTGGTCTCAAGCACATTGTTAGGGATTAGAACGAGATTTATCAAACCTTCCATGGAGTTCCTATATTGAAAAATTCAAACAGTCAAAAAAGTGAATCACTTTATCCATCCAAGACCCCATGATATCTTCACTTTAATCTTGTAATCATCCTTAGATTTCCAAATGATTTAGCTATGCAATATGCACATCCAAGATTGTACAAGAAATTAAACCAATTCATGAATGTGAAGGAAGCCTATGTGTCTGTTTGTAAAGGGAGACAGCCCTGCCAAGAGTTACTTTAAGGTGGCCATAAATGCAATTGCGCTCAGTACCAACATGCAACAGCCCACCATCTCCATTATGGTCATAAGGGGTAGAGGGCCTATCACCAGCAAGGAAATTTGTAACCAGCATAAATCATGCAAAGGTTCATATTTACATTCACAAGAAAGCCTTATACCATTTAAGCAGACACACACCAATATCCTCAACATTCTCCATACCATAGATTTGATGGCACTTGCTCTACAAGATCACTCTAGGGTTTATGTTCATTTGGTTAATAATGGTATCTCTTCATCCAATCATAACAACAATATGATTACATCATAAGCCGTTATGATTCATCATAGGCTATCGTTATGTAATTATAAACCATTATAATTCAATATAAATTATCATTAAAAAAAGTTATGGTCATTATACATCATACAATATCATCAACGTTGAATCACAATGAGATAACTTCTTCAATGTCAAATAGACAGAAAATGCAATGTATTAACTTTAAATTACAATTTTTAGCTTATGAAATGGGTCAGTCATGGAATCTACCCAAACAGCCATTTAACATGGTCAAAAGATAGATATAGACCTCAAAAAGATGTTATTTTGTGATAAGGATGCAGTTAGGGCAAGAAACACAAGAGAAATGTGTGAAAGGAAGCTGCTACATCCCATATCAATAAACTCTAGCGACAAATGATAACTACACCAAAATTTGCAATATAGATGAGGAAGACTGCACACTATGTGAGAAGAATTTGAAAGAGTTCTTATGTATTTAAATGCACTTATGATAGAATTAGTGTTATTGTCTTGTTTAAGAGATTTATGCTAGCTCTAATTGAAATGCATGATTATATTCTCTTAATCGGCATTGTTTTATGGGTATTTTAAACAGGGCGTGACTTTTTATTGAGCCCCGGGATTATGTATGGACTTCTTACACCTTGTAAAGAGATCTACCCCTATGAAGCAGCTACTACTTGACAAATTTGAGCTATGCATAGTTTCAAACATCAGGTTTTCTAACCGGACCAATTCAGCAATTTATTATTCTATTATCATACTAATTTTCCTCCATTTGGTATACCCATTGTCTGTGATGATGCAAGATTCTCTTCAACTGTTGCAGATTTCCAATTGGCCTCCCTTTGACCATTAAGTCGGATACTCTCTAATTTCTAGATTTCTTTATTTCCTCACTCTCATGAATGGTTCTTAGAGGTGAATGGTATTCTTATTTATTCTTTTACATGTCTACATAATTTGACAGGTTGCAGTATCTGACGAGTACTTTCTTCAAGAAAAAAGAGCAGAGCATTAGATGCATTTTAACATTAGGATGTAACCACAACTTATAAGCAACTTCATTAACCTTCTAGATTATTGCTACTGATCTACAAAGTCTTAGAGATAATCTAATGTTGAGTTCGCTTTAAATAAAGCATTATTCAGGTTTCCTTTCATCTTTACTTTATCACCTGCACTGCAGGAACAAGGGGTTCCATGTTGCCTTACATACAATTTGGTACTTCATGGACTCTTTCTACACTCTTTACATTCTCAATTTGAATGGAATATTTTGTAAAATGTTATACTTAAGTTTTGCCCAAAAAAATGGCTATCTAGAAGCATCATAATGATGCATTCCTCTGAAAGGGTACATGCCTAATACAAAGTGTTTGGTTTATTTTATGAAAATTTCACAAATGAGGGTTGGATGGATAGTGATGTAGGTGTGATGTGTGATGTCTTTTGACAAATCTTGGATATGATATGGTCGAATACAAAGATGTAAATAGAAAATCCTTTAGTATCAGAAACATAAGAAGGAATATATAGAACCTAGCATGCTCCTGTATCCAAATTTTAATTGCACTTGATAGCTGAAAGGATTAAAAACACTACCATTGTTTTCCAAAAAAAATTGAAACATCTATGGCCACTCCACTACCCTCTTTTTGAGTTATAAATTGTTTTACAAGATTAAAAACAGTCAGAACTGAGTCATCAACTTAACTTTTTTCTCGAGCAATTCTAAAGTTTCTTGTTGCATTTTTGTCCAATTTCATCCTTTTGTTTAATAGACTCGTTATTCACTACAAGTTTTCTACGAAAGATAACCAACCCATGCAAACTCCTAAGAACATGTAAACTAGTTTAACTAGGTTTCGCCATTTCCTAAGGGGAAAAAGTTGTGTCTCCGACATTTAGAGGACATCGAGGCAACAAGAGAGTTCTGAATTTGTCATATCAACAACTCCCCACAAGCGTATTACGAAAGAAAACTTTAATAGTAACGGCTGTCTCTGACAATCCACAAGAGAACTGTCTATGCATAAGAGCATTGAAGAAGGGTACAAATTTTCAGACAAATATATTTTATCCACTACCATTCCTTTCATTACAAAAAATCTATGGCGAATATTCAAGCTTGTTTTTATAGCATTGCCAGTACCATTTCTTTCAAGCTATGTTCCACCAAGTTTCCAAGACAGGGACAGTAGGGGACACAGGGATGTGTTTTCAAGACAGATTTTTCTGAGGTTATTTTAGGGGATGGCAGGGGATGGCAAAGGGGACAGCTATATAAAAAATAGGAAAATTTAAAAAAATTAGGAAATTTTCAAATATTTATATAATAAATTGATAAAACATTCATTATATACATTATAGAATCCTTAATACACAACATTAGAGTTGGCTTGAGAGTGAACATGAGAATCAAACAAATTAATAAATGATATTGCTATCAGGATTGCAACCGTCAGTTTCGAGTCAAACTCATTGACCCATGTTTCATGAGTAGTGGTTCAACAGAACCCATCTCTCATGATATCGAATGGTCCACTTAGCACTCATTGCATCTAGGTGATGCTCACAGAGGTGAAGCCCGGTCCAGTCCGGAGGTCACCCATCCCAGCGCTCCAACTCAGGCCAACTGGGAGTTTTCTCCAAGGTTAAGCCTTGAGTTGTTACCCCATTTGTTGTTTACCCCATTTGCAAATACCTCCTACTTATCAATTGATGAGCTAAAGGGCTCTATTATGAATGGTTGTTACCCCATTTGCAAATACCTCCTACTTATCAATTGATGAGCTAAGGGCTCTATTATGAATGGTTCATAAGGCA
The DNA here is from genome assembly GCA_007258455.2 of Sequoia sempervirens. Lineage (NCBI taxonomy): Eukaryota > Viridiplantae > Streptophyta > Pinopsida > Cupressales > Cupressaceae > Sequoia > Sequoia sempervirens. The sequence goes on along the minus strand of VDFB02371627.1, from coordinate 20,955 downwards.
CAACACTTGCTGAAGGTTTTGCAAATGGGTAACAACTCAAGCGGGCTTAACCTTGGAAAAACTCCCCTTAAGCGCCTTGAGCTGGAGCAGTACGATACGGACCAGTGCTTCACCTCTGTGAGCATCACCTAGATGCAATGAGTGCTAAGTGGACCATTCGATATCATGAGAGATGGGTTCTTGTTGAACCACTACTCATGAAACATGGGTCAATGAGTTTGACTTGAAATACATTGAATCGATAGCAATATCATAATTTGACACGCTTGGAAAAATACCTCCCTACTTATCAAATTAATAAATGTCAAAACTAAAAATTTAATTGCTTTCATAATTGCATTGTTGATAAGATTGATATCTCTGTGATAGTGAACTTAAAGTCACTGTGATATAGTTCCCACTAACTTGATGTGGATATCTTGTAACTAGTTGTTAAGGAAGATCGGTACCTTCATATCAAGTGCATAAATTGGTATAAAGTTGTTTCAATTTTGCTACATTATACCGCTGAGGTAGATTCTGTAGGGTACTATTATTATGAGCATTAATGAACTGTAGTAGTTGGATTATGAGATAGAGTGCTAGTAAATTTCTATTATCATACTTCAATAAGAAAATCGTGTATGCATTGTAGGGTTGAACCATATCCTGTAGGGTACTATTATTATGAGCATTAATGAACTGTAGTAGTTGGATTATGAGATAGAGTGCTAGTAAATTTCTATTATCATACTTCAATAAGAAAATCGTGTATGTATTGTAGGGTTGAACCATATCATATCGGGCCAAATTTATTAAACAGAAAAACATGAGTTTGGGTATACAATTATGTTAACTTCCTTTGTAAAGAGGACTACGGAAACTTGTATATACACAAATAAGTTGATCTTATTAAACAGTATTGATAAACTGTTATGTTTTTAATTTTTAAACAAAGGTTATGTACAAGAAAGTATAGGTTGAGACCTATTATTGGAGTTGAACATTTAAATTTAAACAATGGAGTCATTAAAATAATTTTCTTTTAATTTCAGATCTTTTTTTTTTTTTTAAATGCATGCACTGCACAGTCATGGGGATAGCCAGCCATCCCCTGGACTCAGGGAACGTCTGAGACGTCCCCAACCATCCCTACATGTCCCTGATCCTTCCCTCCGTTTCCAAGACATTTAGGGAAAAAAAAGTCAGGGATGGCTAGGGGACGTTCCCGAGCTGTCCCCGAGACAGGTATGCCTGGAAAAACCCAGAAGATGTATCCCCAAGGAACATAGCTTTTAAGTTTACATGGGTTGCATAACAAGATTTAAGCTCTCTTCGAATAACTTGAGCTCCATGCCATTGCTATTCTATAGGATTATCCTTACGTGATACCAAAATTATGTAAACTAGTATAAAGTCTCGCACAACCAACTTTGGGCTTCTAACTCTATTCTTTCAGATAGGCCCGTTGAGAATCTCCTTGAGAGTTTTTTATCATCAAGGAGGCAAAATAATATAAAATGTTTCTTTAGTCGAGAGATTCTACCCTTATCGAATATTGTACGGTTGTAGTATATGCACACAAAAAGTTAGGAACAAGTTGAACAACTCAATATACATGCCTAAAAACAAATAAACTGCATGGGAAACAATTGCTTAAAGCTAAATGATATGGAAGCATCCCAACTACTTATCTGAACAATCCTACCTTAGTATGGTGTTACAATGCTTAGAATCTAGATCATCATCATAACTTAAGTCTGATATGAACTTGTTCTAGAAATATTATCTACAACATAAATAATCTATAATTCTCAAACTGAATTTTTTTCCTGATTTTGCAATTTAACAATGGACCATGCATGAACCTTAACAACTTTTGATCATCAAGATCCCAACATGGAAAAGGTGAGAGCATAAGATGAAAGGGGCTAGAGTAATCATTGCAAAGAAAAAGGATGCTTGTTGGCGGCAAGCCACACAATTCAATATAACAATTGTTACAAAATTTGAAAGTAATGAAATACTTATTTTGACAACAAGCCTTCATTACAAATTGAAAACTGAAATAATTAAAGCTAGTCCTAGTGTCAAGCCTAGAACAAATTACAAACTTAATTTTAAATATAATAATGAACTATACAAATTATCATCAAAAAGCAGCGACCCCCTTGGTAAGTAATAAAAGCTGTGATTAGATGGAAATAAGATGCGGCAGCTCCAAATTCATGGAAATAATAATCACTACTTTTAAAAGAGTATGGCAGCCAAAGGCTGTGATTTAATCCCCCAAAAAGGATTCGGCTAGTACCAAAAGGTACGGCTAGCATCAATAAAAAGAAAATAAATATTATTATTAGCAGAAGTTAGATATTAATTTTGAGGTTGGGTTTGGGTTTGTTTATACAAAAATATATATGACTTTTTTAAATAAATAATAATCATATATAATAAAATAAAAAATATATCTAATATCCATTTACATAAAAATGTGTAATATATATATACACATATTAATATAATTGTATATATGGATGATTTATGGACTTGAGGAAAAAATGTCTGCTGGCGAAAAGTGCAAGGAAAATTCGTTAAGGAGATCAAGAAGGGTCTGTGAAAGCAGAGGAGGGAAGCAGTTACACAGATCTACCGGAAATCAATGCCACAGAAGAATCAGCAGAGGACATCGACCTCCTAAACCAATCTGCAATCATATGCAGAATCATTGGACCTTGATTGGATAGGAAACAAATACTGCAATGGGCATCCTCCAATTGGAAATCACATGTTATAAAATTTCTGCCAAATGGATTTTTTATTGTGGTTTCTTTGTCTGAAGATGACAGAGAGGAAATAATGGCTGGAGGGCTGTGGAAGATAGGTGAGTATCCAATATACATGCAGAAATGGATTCCCAAATTCAACCCAAGAAACTACAAGCCCTATGATGAACCAAAATGGATCAGAATGTATAATTTTCCACTAGAATTCTGGTCAGAAGAATGCCTGAAAAAATAGGGAGATCGTTGGGAACCCTAATTGACATCGACACAGTGTTGTTAGAGGACAATTCATATCTATATGCCCGGATTCAAATAGTGGTAGTTCAAAGAGTACCAAGCGATATTAGGTTTTAGTCCTCACTAGGAGAATGGATACAGATGGTGGATATAGAAGAGCAAAAGTTCTTTTGTCTAAATTGCAGAAGAAGGAACCACGCCAGAAGAAGGAACCATGCGACAATCAATTGCACTAGACCAACAAAAACACAAGATATTAGTCAAGGATTTACTAAGATCAAAGAAAGATTGGACACAGTTTTATATTATTCCCAGGAATGGCTACAAACAAACTCCATTATGGAATCCAAAATTCTACCACTATCTGGCTCGGATCATATGCTAGTAGAATCATTAACAACAACAGAGAGCGGACAAATCGGAAGCTCGTTCAAATTTGAAAGAATGTGGTTCAAGAAAATTGAATTGGTGGAGCTAATCGAACATTGGTGGAAATTGGCTCCTATATGCATTGGCACCAAAAGCTTTGTGTTCAAAAGAAAATTACAATACATAAAAGGCAAGCTTATAGATTGGAATAAAACGTCATTCAAAAATATTTTTGTAGAAAAGGAAAAGATAGAAAAATAATTGGAGGAACTACATGAAAAAATCATAATGAAAGGCATGTTCCAAGACGAATATCAGAAAGAGAAAATATTGATAGCTGAGTATAATGAAATACTGGCCAGAGAAGAAGAATAATGGCGAGCAAAGTCGCGGGAGGTTTGGCTGCTTGAGGGAGACTCAAATACAAAAAAAATGCATAACACGGCAAAGCTGAGGTCTTAAAACAAGATAACAGCAATAAATGATAGCAATGGAAGGTGGATCAAGTCGGTGGAGGAGATATAGAGCGAAGCAATAAAGCATTTTCATAATCTGTTGGCACCTAATGATGCATGGGACACAATTGATTATGGAAGCTTGTTAGACAATATTCCAAAACTAATAACGGATGAGGAGAATGGCTTTCTAGCTACATCCTGACAAGTCACCAAGACCAAATGGGTATCCGGTAATATTTTTCCAAAAATGCTAGGACTTTATGGAAAAAGAGGTAGGGGAACTGATAGAGGAGTTTTGAAAAAAGAAAAAAATCATCAGAGATATAAATATTATAGCAATTGCATTAATACCAAAGAAATAAAAATGTATTTCATTTGCATAATTTCATCCCATATCTCTATAACACAATATATAAGATATTGTCTAAAGTGATGGTGAATAGGTTGAAAAAAGTGCTTGAAAAAATAATCTTGGAGCAATCAAAGTGGCTTCACACCTGGCTGAGACATTGCGGATAGTATTATTGTAGCAAATGAAGCACTACACACAATCAACAAGGAGCAGACACGAAGTATTGACCAAGTTAGATGTGAGTAAAGCTTACAATCGAGTGAAACGGAGAATTTTGACCAAGGTTATGGAAAGGTTTGGGTATTGTAGAGAAAGGATTGAAATGATATTCTACTACATATCCTCTACTAGATTCTCCATCATGGTTAATGGATCCCCATACGGATTTTTGACAGTTTTAATGGTCTCTGACAAGGGGACCTGCTGTCTTTGTTCTTGTTTGTAATCATGGCCGATGCACTCAGCAAACTTATTGATAGAGCAAGGTGGAATGGGAACTGGAAGGGCTTGAAAATCGCAAGGAAAATTGATCCAATTACTCATCTGCAATTTGCAAATGATACGGTATTATATAGGGAAGCCACACTAAAAGAGGCAAGTGAAATTAAAAGTATACTTGATGAGTATGTTGCTGGTTCGGGTCAATATATAAAGAAGGAAAAATCCAAAATCTATTTTTTCTATACCAAAATGTATTTAAGGGAATTGTAAGGTCAAGTTTATGGGATCAAATAATAGGGAAAAGCAAAGACAAATCATTGGCTTGGAGGGGTAGGTGGTTGACTCTGGCTAGACGAATAACGATGGTCAAGGCAGTTCTAGGCGGTTCTGGCTACGATTCCGATCTACAACATGTCTTGTATGTAGCTAACGACCAAAGCATCATCTTGCTTGGAGAGTACTCTCAAGAAATTATTGTGGGATGGTTCAAATGAGCAAAAGCGTGTTCCCCTCATTCATTGGGACAATGTATGTAGCGAACATAATGATGGTGAAGCAGGTATCAAAAACCTTGGGTTTCAGAATTTGGCTTTAGGTGCTAAATTGATATGGAAAATGTATTAGTTGCCAACAAAACTTTGGTGCAAGATAATGCAAAACAAATATTTAGATAATGATGATCCGCAAAGGATCCTAACAATAGCAAATGCCCCCGAGGGATCACATGTATGGAAATTCATGATGAATAGTCGACATATAATCACTGGACATCTATCATGGCAAGTTAACAATGGCTGCTTTGCAGACTTTTGGCTAGACTCATGGGGAGGACACAAGCCGCTTTCAAAATGGTAGGAAGTCAACGTTGCATGAACACTCTCCGGTCCTCAATTGGCAAGCACGTAAAGGACTATTGGGAAACTGAAGAGATGGGAGATCAAAAATGGATAGACTTCAACTCTCTCCCCATAGATGATAATGCCAAATAGTGCTTGAATGAAGTCGTAGGGGGTCACACTATATGCCTCAAAAAGGAGAAGGATAGAATCATTTGGTGTGAGGCTAGATCTGGATGATACATGGTGAAACTGGGATATCAAATTCAAGGTTGCGTATCAAGGAACATATGGCCAAGTAAACTGTGTTGGAATAAATGGGTACTACCAAAGGCTGGTGCATTTGCTTGGGCGGCTCTCCATTGTCAAATTCTAACATGAGATAGGCTGAAATCAATCAGAATTGTAGGACCAAATTGGTGTTTCATGTGCAAGGCTAATGGGGAATTGACTAACCATCTTCTCTTGAATTGCTCATATGCTGCGACATGTTGGGACTGGTTGACATATAAATTGGGGTGGATTAGCCCAAGGCAAAACAACTTAGTGGACTTCTTTATGATTTGGTTTGATTGTCATAAAGGGGCCTTCTAGGGTCATATATAGACTGCTTGCCCCTCCATCCTCATTTGGAATATGTGGAAGGAAAGAAACAGGAGAATATTCAATGAAAAGTTTAAAGTGTGGAAGAGGTAATAGAGCTGATCGAACAAAATATAGCAGAATGGATGAATGCACATGCAAAGGAACAAAGAAAATCAAAATTTACTCTCTAGGATGAAAAGCTAATGAAAGAATGGAAATCACTAAAATTTCCCCCATGCTCCCACTTACTCCCTGAATCAAAATCAAAACGTATTGGGGCAAGATGGACTCTTCCACCAAGCGGTAGATTAAAATTAAACATGGATGGTGCTTCCCGAGGAAATCTGGGAATATTTGGGGCCGGGTGCATAATTCGAAATGAATCTAGTAATCTAATATGGGAAAGTTGAACTCCCTAAAGGCACAAATAATGCAACTGAAATTGAGGCCATTCTATTAGGACTACAAATTTGCAAAGAGTTGGGATTGTCTAAAATTGAGATAGAATGTGATTCTATGGTTTGTATAAAAGCAATAAGGAAAGGCGAGATCAAGATTTGGGACTTACAACCAAAGGTTACAAAAATAAAATAAATGTTGAATGATCTAGATGAGTACTCTATCAGCCACATCTACAAGGAATCCAACCGTGCAGCTGATTTTCTTGCCAACTGGGGCATGGATCAAACAAAGGACATCATCTCGATAGAACACATTGTTTGATGTGTGGGTCTCAAGACAATTCTAAAAACCGATATGGAAAGTGCATGGTGAGAGGAAGCCTAGGTATTTGGGCTATCTGAAATGACTAAACTGTCACAGGATCCCGATGTTAAATCCGATATCTGTGTCTCTAATAAAATAAGATCTGATGTGATCTGCCTTCTAATTGGAGCGGAAGAAAATAAAAGGCACATAGTGTTAGTTGTTTTATGATCAGATTTAATGCACAGAAAATTAATTCAAAAATTCAACACAAGAACACAGCAGATACCCTGGGAAAACCCTCCACTTGAGGGAGAAAAACCCAGCAACAAATATATCTCTTATATATATAAGTAATGGCAACAAGTCTCTTTACGATGAGGCCACACACAAGGCCAAATATTCAGCATCAGCAATGGCTGTAATAACAAAGAACAATCTGCTCTTCAATGAACACAAATCTGCTCTTCAATGGATTTGCAATCTGCCCTAGAAGAAATTCGCACTTAATAGAAGGAGCTGCTCTTGATAGAATTCGCACTTGCTTGTAGGAAGGAATCGAACTTGCTTGATGCTATCACAGATCCAATCACATGTAATAAGCTAATGATGAACTACAGCCTTCATCAATATCGAACTGCTCTTATGATGTACTCGCACTTGAGACAAATGATAATGGAATGAATCGATGAAGTATGAAATTGAATAAGAAACAATGAGATGCATCGAACATATATACAAGAGAGTGGAAGGGTCGTGTCTCTTCAAGACAAGTCGGCTTGAATAGAAAGATGTGTCTCTTCAATAAATCATAACCAATCGAAACTCTTCAAGGAGTGGGCCTCATAGCAAATTGTGCCTCCTCATTTATTAAATGTTAATCATTATTTAATAAATGACGCATCATATCACAAATCGCTACCATCAATTAAATAGCCGATAGGCTATTATTTAATTGTCTTCTCTTACACGATCTGGCTGGAAGATTATACCGACGCTGTAACATCAACACTCCCTCTCAGCTAGGGAGAATACTTCCAGCTGCACAAGACATATCACCTCATCGTGATGTCTACCACAATGACTACACCCATATGTGGAAAAGAAAGATATCACCTCATCGTGATATCAAATATCACCTCATCGTGATATCAACCATCATGGCTACACCCATGGATGGTATGTACAAGAGTTCATCACTCAACGTGATGTTGTCACCTCATCGTGACGTTCACCATGGCTCTCCCAAAGGGTGAAAACACAAGTACAAAAGGAATCATCACAGACTCTCTCACGTGATGTTGTCATGGAGTCACACACATGACATCCACCATGGCTCTCCCAAAGGGTGGAAACAAGGGCTTTCACCTCAAATCTCAAAGAGAAATGCATTAACAAGGGCTTGCACCTCAAATCTCTCTAAGAAATGCATTAACAAGGGCTTGCACCTCAAATCTCTCTCAAAGAGAAATGCATTAAAGAGGATCACGTCTGAGACTCCTTCTCAACTAGGGCTTGATTCTCCACCATACCAAGCTTGTCTCGAAAGTACACAAACTTTATCCTGGAGAGAGGCTTGGTGAGAATGTTTGTCATCTGCTCATCAGTGCTGATATACCTCAACTGAATTGCTTTCCTCAATACCATATCTCTGATATAGTGGTATTTGATCTCAATAAGTTTAGTTTTGTCATGAAACACTGGATTGACAGAAAGCTTCACACAGCTTTGATTATCACAATGAATGATAGTCGGCTCCAATGATTGTCCAAACAATTCTGCAAGGAGCTTCGAAGCCACACTGCTTCTCGAGCTGCCACACAAGCTGCAATATACTCGACCTCTATGGTGCTCAGTGCCACTGAAGACTGCTTCTTGCTACACCAGGATATCATCGCAGACCCCAAACTAAAGCAACATCCAAAAGTGCTCTTTTGATCAGTAACACACCCTGCCCAATCAGAATCAATATAACCATGTAGCTTCAAGTCCACACTGAAGAATATCTCAAGCCATATTCAACTGTGCCACACAAGTATCTCAGGATATGCTTTGCTGCAACTAGATGTGTTTCCTTGGTTCACACATGAACTGACTAAGTGCACTCACTGCATAGCAAATATCTGGTCTAGTATTGACTAGATCATCAACGATCCAATCAACTGTGTATATAGAGGATCCACCAAATCTGAACTAGCTATAGCCTCCTTAAACATCTTCTGCAGGTTCAGTAGGCTCCCTCTGAATCTTCAAGTACTTGCATCAACCTTCTAACTTCTTCGTCCAAGATTGCCTACAACACTTGCCTTAGATAAATGTTTTCCAGCGCACACCTCTGGTACTATAGAGAGTTCAGGATTGTCCTCCTCGACCTCATCCCAGATCACACTATTCTGAATAGGTTTGTGGAGCTACCAATGTCAAATCCAGATGACTGTCTTGTGCAATTTTGATCTCAGCAGTTGAAGAGGTCTTTCAAGGATTTAACACTTAGCCTTGTAATACAGTAATCTTCACTTCTTCTCAGTGAGTTACAAAACTCCCTCTTGATCCCTGCTTCAGAGATTTGTAAAGAAGACTTCTGGAAGTGAGCTCCCTCTAGTCACCAACTCAGTCCCATGGCTGCAAGTTGTGACTTCACACTTGATCATTTCTTTGGTCGGCATGACTTCCTCACAAGATGCCTCAAGCTTTTCATCACTAAACAATCTCTCATCACCTTCTTGCTTCCCGATCCATCCTGGAAGCAATATAGAGAGAGATTACAAACAATTTATAACTATCCAAAGAAATATCAAGGCTAGAATCATACAAGGTTTACTATGACAAGTTATAGCATGAACACATAAGAGTGTTATGAACAATATTAAAAACATGAATAAAGAAATCAACCTACAAGTGAAACATGTAGCAAAAATCAAAAGATCAGAATGAAGGGATAAAGAACTTATCTTTATTGAATTCTGAAATAACTTTTTCTTCCATCTTTTACTCCTCTCGAGAGTGCTAAACTCAGCACAACAAAAGATAATCTGCACAACTACAAATTTCTTGAATGCATTATGCAGTTAGCATGTAGAACCAACTCTCTCCAAGAGTTCAAGGCTCTATCACAATTCATGCATTAGAGAATGATATCGATGTGACCAACTAATCACCATCGAAATTGTAATTCTCTTTTTATTTCAAAGTCACTCAGAAATCTTCACAACCAGCATGAAATAACTTGCAATAAATGAAATCTACAAAGGATCTTATGCTAGTGAACATAATTCAAGAGAAACCGCTATCTCTTTTTACTAATTACAAGATCCAACTAAATGATATAAGTCAACAAACAAAGTACTTATCTCTTTAAATATTCTGATGGATGCAAATACTGGACACAGTAAGATACGCTGCTCTTGCACTCAGATCAACACAACCTTCACGGCTTGAACACAAGTCCATGACTTAGAATAGAAATTCCCTAGAATCCTTCTGAGGGGAGATCTCATCCACATCCGCAAATGAAGCATGCTGATTAGACCTGGTTGGGCAATCCTTTGCATAGTGACCAAACTTGTCACAACGAAAACATTGGACTTGGGAGAGGTCCCTCTTCTTCTTGAATGCGGGAGCACCATCAGCTCCTTTATCTCTATTCCTCTTGAAGTATCCTTTCTTTCCATCTTTCCCTTTCTTCTTCGAGGATTGAGCGGAAAGAACATGAATGTCTTCATTTGTAGAGCTTCGACCAATACCTCTTGCAGCCAACCTAGACTCTTCTTGAATACAATCTACCCTCAAACGATCAAACTTGGGAAGTTTCGATCTTGCACTGATTCCTTGAATGTAAGACTCCCAAGATGAAGGAAGACCATTAAGAGCCAACATGGTCAAATCCTTGACATCAACAATATGACCAATGGTAGAGAGCTGATCTCTCAATTCTGAAATCTTCATGAAGTAAGCGATGACAGATTCTCCTTCCGCCATCTTAACATGATGAAGTTGTTGCTCTCATACATCTCCTCCAAAGTTTTAAACATCTCTCTTGCTGTCTTCAACTTTGAGACGATAGGAACAATATGATCCTTCACAGAATCAACTAACATCTTCTTCGCCCTAGTATCTTTCTTCTTCCATTGAATCTTCTCTTCCTCATCAGAAGGCTTGGAAACTTTGCTCTCCACGAACTCAACCAATTCATTTTCCTCCAAGGTGAGCATAATTCTGAATCCCCAAGATGTGAAATTTGTTGCTCCCTCAAGTCTGTCCTCGATCTTGAGTTTGTTCACCATCTTGAAGAAGAGATAGGAGTAATCAATGATGAGAGCGAGAATAAGGATTATCGATGTAATACTAAATCTGATCAAGATCTTCTTCAAACCCGCTCTGATACCATGTTAGTTTTTTTATGATCAGATTTAATGCACAAAAAATTAATTCAAAAATTCAACACAAGAACACAGCAGATACCCTGGGAAAACCCCCCACTTGAGGGAGAAAAACCCAGCAACAAATATATCTCTTATATATATAAGTAATGGCAACAAGTCTCTTTACAATGAGGCCACACACAAGGCCAAATATTCAGCATCAGCAATGGCTGTAATAACAAAGAACAATCTGCTCTTCAATGAACACAAATCTGCTCTTCAATGGATTTGCAATCTGCCCTAGAAGAAATTCGCACTTAATAGGAGCTGCTCTTGATAGAATTCGCACTTGCTTGTAGGAAGGAATCGAACTTGCTTGATGCTATCACAGATCCAATCACATGTAATAAGCTAATGATGAACTACAGCCTTCATCAATATCGAACTGCTCTTATGATGAACTCGCACTTGAGACAAATGATAATGGAATGCATCGATGAAGTATGAAATTGAATAAGAAACAATGAGATGCATCGAACATATATACAAGTGAGTGCAAGGATCGTGTCTCTTCAAGACAAGTCAGCCTAAATAGAAAGATGTGTCTCTTCAATAAATCATAACCAATCGAAACTCTTCAAGGAGTCGGCCTCATAGCAAATCATGCCTCCTCATTTATTAAATGTTAATCATTATTTAATAAATGACGCAACATATCACAAATCGCTACCATCAATTAAATAGCCAATAGGCTATTATTTAATTGTCTTCTCTTACACGATCTGGCTGGAAGATTATACCGACGCTGTAACATCAACACATAGCAGATTGGTTCTCAACAAGAGGTGAAGGAAACCAGCATGGCAAAGAAGGCGGTGACGGAGATTGTTTGTCGATGTCTCCAGGAGAGTGCTAAGGATCAAGTGAAGTGTTTGTTTCAGATCATGGACAAGGTGGGCATCAATGCTATTTTGGGGGTGATCGGCTCAAATCCCCCGTCAAAGGACCACATCCACGACAAAAAACATTTACGAGCTATTCTTTGGCACTATGGTGGAGGCAATGGGTGATAAGGAACTGGCCTTGGGCTTGATCCCCATGCTGCTGAAACCAGAGTTTCATCCATTGGTGATGAAGGAAATTGAAAGGATGGAGGTGATACTGCGAGGGAAGAGGATTGTGGGTATTTTCGATGTTGCAACAACAAAAAGTAGGTCTGTCACTACAGAGGCTCTCCAATTGTTTCAAGAAGGCATAGCAAGAGGATATATGGGCACATTCCACTTCTATCTTAGCAACTATGGAGATCTCAACTCGGGAACAATCTGTTCGAGCGAATGAGTTAGATAATGGCCTTATTTTCCTAAAGAAATAGAAAGCATAAATATGCTAAGAAAGCATTTGTACTTCTTTGTTTTTGAATATAATATAATGGGAGTTGTCCCCACTAACAACACTTGCTTATCAAAAAAAAAATTGTATATATGGATGAAATCTGAAAATAATATATAAATATAATATGAATTAATAATTTAATATTCATATTAATATGTCAATAGTGAAATAGTGTGGTGTTGTTCTTGTCATCAAGATTCAAGTCTCAATGTTATTGTTGAATGCTTATATTGGAGATGAGGTCCTTTTTTGTGATCTCACTAGTTCATAGCTCCATGTCAAAAAGTTTACCCTTTTCTTAAAAATTAATTAACATTAATTATTAATAACTTTATTTAATATTCATAAGATTAACTTTATTTAATATTCATAACATTTCTATTCTCACCAAGCTTGGCTTACCTTGTTTTATTTAAATAAATTAATAATCACACCTTGTTCACTTGCCATGATAAATATTATAATATATAAATATTAAATATTGATAATATTATAATATAATATAATTGTTGGAAATGTTGTCATTGATGTCAAAGGTGAGAAGACATATAGTCATTGATGTCAAATGCACGGTGTTATAAATGAAGTCATTCATATCAAGGCAAAGAGAAACGGCCCATTATAAGAAGTTAACCATTAAGAGGCCATCCGTTATACACTATTGGATATTTGGAAGATTGATTTAGAGAGATTTATGTTTAAATTAAAGAGAAAAACATAATGGAGAAAGTGTATTCATTGATATGAAGTAGTGAATAATATGAAAGTATTCATTGATATGGAGTGAGATCATCCTCAAGGCAACGGATATATAAGAAGCATACATTATATAATTTGGCAGTGTTGGCGTTTCAATTAGCACCTCTAGAGTGCTTATTGGAAACGGTCAGCTATTGCAAGTGTTATAGTACTGCTCCTTCGGATTATAGAGAGGAAGATCCCTCTTTGCTGATGTATGCATACAAAAGTACTAAGGTTCCTATCTTTTTTACTCAGCGGCAGGACACAAGGGTGCACAAACACAATGCGTCGTAGCTAAGCTTTTCTTTGGTTTCTGCAGATCTTAACGACAACTAAACTAGCTTTTAATCTATCCTATCTCCCCAAGATAAATAGAGCATGAGGGCATAGGAGCGGGAATGGATTGGTTAGATCACTTGAATCTGTCGTTTCCTTAAAATATGGCCGAGGCTCTGAACTCTCGAATATACACTGAGATAAGGTTTTATGCAAGCGAACACTCTTTACGGTAAGTTGGATCTCAAACTTGCTAAGGAGGAGGAACCCTTGTCCGAGGTATAGGCTAGGAAACAACTTACTAGAAACAACAAAATACGATGATATGGATATCAGGATTGCTAAGGAGGAGGAACCCCTGTCCGAAGTATAGGCTGAAATCTAGATCATTAAACAACATCAAACAATAACTATCGATAAAAAAATATCCAAGGAGGAGGAACCCCTGTCCGAGGAGGAGATTGAAACAATAAGCTATAAACACAAGACGTTTGGAAGAACTCAAATCTTTAGATCAAATTGCATGTGCCCTTTGATTTCCTTCTTCAAGCTTTTTGAACGAATTACAAAGATTGGGACAGCAAAGGCACGAAATCATGCACAATTACGATCAACCAATTAACTCTCATCCAAGAGTGAACAAATAATCACTTTCAAACTTGGTGACAACAATGGCGCAGCAACTTTGCATAGTAAGTAAAGGTTCACAAATAATGAGCCCAAGGCTCTTATTTATAGAACTCAAAGGAGTAGGCAACCCTAAAGTCTCCTTGAGTTAACATTGAGTTTTTGCCAATCAATTAGCAAGATTTATTCCTATGTCTAAAAGTAGGTGAGCAAACAGTTAATTGGAAATCTACTTCAGTTAACTGAAACTAAACAAAGAGTCAACCAGAAGTCTACTTCGGTTGACTAAAACTAAACTACAAGTGAACTTTAATTACAAAATGTGCCTCCAAAATAGACATCCACATTTAGTGGAGATCTGAGATCCACAAATTGTGAAAGTCAAAATAGACATCCACATTTAGTGGAGATCTGAGATCCACAAATCGTGGAAGTCAAAATAGACATCCACAATTAATGGGATTTGACATGCATGATTTGTGGGACTTGGAGTTAACTTGGAAAGGGGCATCAAGTTAACTTCAATCACCATTAATGCTATTCTGGAGGGTACGACGTCCTTTGTGGGTGCTTTACACCTCACCACCTCCAGTCAACAGTTCTTCTAACTAGGCATTGACTTCTTCTGCCTCTTGCAAATTACTTTTGATATTCAATCTTCTTTGCAGTTGTGTCATCCGGTCTTGTTGACATGGAATGTGGAAGGTAGTGTGGTAGTAACCGGTTGCGGCTCTATGTTTAAAATGACCACCTTCCGTATTTGGCTATCCATTGAACGGCGATGTCATTTACACCTTCCAAGGCGTCCATCTTGACTACGGGCTTCACTTGATGCATGTCCATGTCGAGTGTTTTCAGAAAGTCATGAAGTAGGACCATTTTGGTCTTGATTTCAGTATTCTGAAAAACTCGACTATTGATTGTAAACATGGATATGTTCAAACAACTTTTTCTGCAACTGCTAAAAATAGCCTGCCGAGGGGTAATTTTTATGAAAAAAAACTGAGACGTGGGTTTTGCTTAGAATAATTTTCTAAATGGGCCCAAAACATCAGAAATCCCAAAAAATCACTTTTCCTCGTACATGCAAGAGCCCTTCGGGGCAGAGGTTTCCGAGGTAGTAGAGGCTTATTTTTCTCGGAAAAATTTGTCACATGGGTATTGTTGGCGCTTCAAAGCTAAACAAACCCAATTTGTCTGATTTTTGAAATTGTGACTTTTTTCGAAAACCCTAAAAAATAGGGGCAACAGGGCAACTTTTTCTGGTAAAATCTGGCATGTGGGTTTTGTTAAATATGTTGTGCTAATCATACCCAAAAGACCAGATCTGTGAATATCTATCATTTTCTTGGACATGCAAGAAATTTAAGACAAGAAGAGAGGAAAAAGACAAGAAGAAGATTGGAAGTTATTTTCTGCCTTTTTGTAAAAATGTGCCTCTGGATGCAACCTCTGAGAAATTATGCTTTTGTGCCACTGATCTTTGAAAAATAATGAACGGTCAAAACCCTCTGTCAGATCTTGGAAAGACATCTTGGAGAGAAAATGACTGTTCTCGAGCTCCAACCTACAAAGACAAACAATGAATAATGATGTCCAAGCTTGATGCATAGTGATTGATGCCTGAATGCATCAAGTACGGGCGCCAACTCATGATTGAAGACTAATTTGGCCTGATCTAGAGTTCTAAAAGTTGATTTCCACTGATTGTGGGCTGTTTGAACCAAGTTTGCCTCCAAAATCTAACTTAGTCAACAAATCTTGCTTTGACCAGTTTAGGCGTCTTTTTTGAATTTTAACTCTTTTTTCATTATTTTTCTATGGCGAAGAGCCTCTGTTTGATCCTCGCTCCCGATTGTTCAGTTGATCCTGAGCAGCTGCTAATGGATTCGTTGTTGAGCTGGAATCATGTTGAAGAGATGTGCCTAGGAGCTGTTAAGCCTGAAAACTGAATCTAAGGCTCCAAAAGACTGGGCACCTTTCTTCAGCAGGGTCGCTTTTTCACCTAACTTAGTCAATTTTTCATGATTGTCTTTCAGTTTCTTCATTGAGACCCTCTGTGCTTCGATTTGATATCTCTGTTGACTGACGAATCTGATGATCTCGCTTGACGATTCATCGAATAACCAGCTCAGTCCTGGAAAGGATGACTGGTTTCACAGCTTCTGAAAGTCAGTTTTAGGTCTTCAAAAGCAAGGGCACCTTTCTTCAGCAGGGGCGCTTTTGGCTTTCTAACTAGTTATTTTCATGTTGAAAACTACCTCAGTTTGATCTTTGTCGTCAGATGATAGCTTTGTCGGATGTCTTAGCTGACGGTTTCGTTGTCGAGATCGATCAAAATGGAGGTGGTCATCCTGGAGGTCACTCAACAAAAAGACTGCATCTGGAGAGATCTCACGAAGACCACTTTTCTCAGGAACTGACATCTTCATCATCTTATTCAAGGGCACCTTTTCTCAATAGGGGCGCCTTTTTCATATTAGATTGCCATTTCGAATAATTCTCGCTTGCAACATCTCCATACTCTGTTGACGTTTGTCGCTGATCACTGAATCAGATGATCTTGTTGAATGTTTCGTTGGAAAGCCAGCAGGAGTACAAAGAAGATGACTGCTTCAAATGAATTTGATGACTGTATTTGACCTCTTAAATCCAAGGGTGCCCCTGGCCAGCAGGGGCGCTTTTAGCTTGCAGTTTCATCATTCCTTTGAAAAATCTTCATCTCTTCATGTCTCATGTTCGTCGTGTAGCTTGATGCGTTCGAGCATTGTCATTAACGATGCGAACACGTGCATCTTGGCAATCACCTTCACCATGTTGCGTGTACGGGTGTTGGAAAAATGGCTATGGCATTTGACTACCCAGCCTTCTCTTGGTAGCAAGGCGTGCATTCTCCAGACTTAGCCAATTTTTAGCAATTTTCACTTTTGAAAATCCCCTCCATCGCAAAGCATCTTTTTCAGCATTTCCACCATGGATTCTTCATTGAAGCTTTTGAGGCTTAGCTTTCAGCACCTGGTACTAGCCATTCTGCCATTAATGGCTACGGAGGTCTCAGCTTGCTCCCTGAAAAATGAAAATAGACCCACCAGAGTAAAACATACTTTTTGATGATTTTGACTTGACCAATGTGATCGTGAAGTCAGTTTATCCTATCAAAATCATTTTCAATCATTTCTGGGAAGGTCCTATTTTTAGGGGTTTTCCTAAAAGCAAGGGTTTGAAACCCTCATTTTTAAATTTTCCAAAATTTGCAAGTATCTTCCTTGACACAAACCCACAAAAACTCTATGTTTGGTTTGACCTAAAACATACTTTTGACAATAATTTTACATGATTTAGCTCAATTTAAGCAAAATGTCAAAAAATTATTTTGGGTACAACAGGCAGCATTGGATCTACTTCATAAATGAGACATTAATTCTATGCTCAAAATGGCCGACTATGATTTTGCAAGATCAAATTACATTATTATCTCTAGGGTGGCCGTCTATGTTTTTGGTAAGTTAAATTAAATTATTTTATCAAAAGGTGGCCAACTTCTCATTTACCAAGCCAAATTCACATATATTTAAATCAATATTAATCGCCCAAGTTAAAATAATATGTGCAGCAATTAATATATTCCTAAAGGGGCAGCGATCAGTTTTACAAAGGATGTGAATTAGTTAAAGAGCAGCGACTAATATTCTAAAGAGCAATTTATTAAGGGTTGCATTAGAGATTAATAAAGGCAATGATTTAAGTCAAAAAGCAGTGATTATTTTTAGAATAATTATTAAAGATAACTTAAAGGCAGCAATTGGGTTTATTAAAAGACATCCATTTAAATAGTTGTCTCCTTTCAAAGAGACACATCTCTCATAAAGACACATCCCTTGGCAAATTGAAGTGGTATAAATAAAAGTTAAAGTGGGAACCAAAGGGCAACAATTTCAATGAATATCACGTGAATATAAGAGTAAATTGAAAAAAAAAGAAAAGAGCAGAAATATGAAGTGTAACTCAGATTTATTTTGAGTATATATGCAGCCCATATATGAATGATAAACGCAAATATATCTAATGAATATATGTGAAGAGTAAGAGCAGATTATGAAGTGAATTTGTGCAAATGGTAAGCCAAAAAATTATGTGAAAATATTGCCATGATTATGATCAGTTGTGTGAAAAGAATTGGTGCATAGATTGGATCAGATTTATGAGAGATATTGTGCATGATAGTGATCAGATTTGGGAAGGAAGGTTAACATTTGAGTGTGGATCAGATTTGTGTTTCAGATGTGTTAGAAAAGTTTATTGTGTGAAATGTGATCAAGAATATTGCATGGTGTGTTCAGATTTGAGAAGGAAGAGAAGTTGTAGTTGGATCAGATTTGTGTTTGTATCAGATTTGGTGGAGTTTATTATATCAGCATTGAAGAATTAAATAGGTTGGAGCCTATCAAATAGAGGTTGGAGCCTCTTGCTGAGTTGAAGCTCAGTTTGTGTGGGGGTTGGAGCCTATCAAATCAAGGTTGAAGCCTCTTGCAGGGTTGGAGTTTAGTTGAGTGGGGATTGAAGCCTCCAATAGGTTGGAGCCTATAATTCTATCAAGTGCAGATTGGAGTCTCTAGTAGGTTGGAGACTACAAGAAGAAGATTAATCTTTAATATATAAGCAATATTTTGCTGTGGTTTTCCCCCGCAAGGTTTTCCACGTAAATCGATGTTCTCATTGTGTTCTTATTGCTAGATCTTACTTGAATGTTTTCATTGTGATTGGTTAAGTTCTGAAAGGTAAAAGATTGTTTGATACTGATTCACCCCCTCCTCAGTATCACCGTGTGCTCATCAATAATAATATAAATATTATCACACCCATATATTAAATAATATTAAATGTTAGACATCATATTAAACTAAAAATATTAAAATTTAAATATAATTGTATTAAATATAAATATTAAATTTAAATATACTAATATATATATTAAACTTCATTAATAATAAATGCCCTACCCAACTATTAGGATAGGATTGTCGGGCATTGGGAAGTTCCTAATCTCTAATCTTGAGTGTTTGTTATCTTGCAATTGTTGGAGCCGTGAATTGTTCCCACCTTTTAGAGAATTACGTTCTTGGCAAAACAAATTGTAAAAATAAAAAATTACTCCAATTTGTTGCAATATTAAAGAAAATGTATCACAATTTTTTTTTGTATTAATGATAGAGCAATCAAAGTAGAACATCAAAACATTACATTCCTGTCATCACGTTCAGTATTTTCCCCCCTGTATTAGACGTTCACTTACCCCCCTTATATCTTAACCATTACATACATGTATGCTTAAAAGCTTTTGTACAAAAAGGATTGTGCAATGATTTACAAAAAGAAATTTGTATCATAGGTAATTGCATCCTCTGTTCACCGTGTGTCATTCAAAAAGGAACTGAGTACTATGAGCAGACTGAAATGACCCCCTTACAATTTTTCAATATTCCACAAGCAGTTTCACCTGTTAACGTTAGAGAAATCATAAACCAATACTGGAATGTAACCCTACACCAAGAATATACACCAAGATCCCAATGACGGGCGAGGTGTGAGCATATGGCACCGGGGATCATTAGCTTGTAAACTGAAATGTTGGAAATACAAAATATGCAACTCAACCACTTATTCAATGGGAGTAGATTGACGGCTTAGCCGATCAACAGATGAGAATGCAAGTACAAAAAGTAAAGACGGCGAGGCTTGTCTCCTCCACCAAACGATGGGAATGAAAATGATTATGCAAGTAAATAGAGCGGCAAGGCCTGCCCTCTTCCATTAATAGTGGGAATACAATGGAAAATTGCAGAAATGTAAAAGAGCTTATCAGTACTACTGATTCAGCGTTACAATGGAAGTGTAATCTACAAGTAGCCAAGTATTATTGTTGTCCACATAGCTGCAAATGATATCATATGTTCTCCAAACTTCATAAGACTCTCAACCATGAAAAACAAGCTCAAAAACTCCAACTACTACAATCTGATATAAAAGACCAACAAATTGAAAACACAAACCAGCAACTAGAAGACACTCCAAAATGCTCCTAACTCACTCAATACTCCTCCAAATAACATGAAACAAGATGCAAAGGACTCTAGGAGAGATGGCGACCAAGTTATGACACTGAAATTGCATCAAACACCCTACCATGAATTAAGCACGATTCCCAAGGCCAAGGCAAACATGGTACGGCTTGGAAGAAGGGGCGACCTGCAATAAAAAATCCAATTCTTCATGATAAAATCTGAAACCAGCAGAGAGGGACGCCTAGGCCATAGAAAAAGGATGAGACACTGCCCAGAATCAACAAAAAATCGCCTAAAGAGTTATGAGGGAAAACCTCCTACAACCACACCAAAACCCAGCAACTTGAAACACATCAAAAACTTTAGAAAACTTCAAACAACTTCATTATAATAAACTCCATTTGTTCTTCAGTGTAAAGAACAGCCTTCTCACTTAGCTAGTTGCTATCTTTCAAGCAAGAAACTAAGTATAAGCTAGGAGGTATGCATTCCTTGAAGCAATTTAGTCACCATTTTGACAGCACTTCGTTATAATTTCTTCACGGATGCAAAGAATGAAGCCAGCACTCTTATTTATAAGTTCTCAAATTCAAATTCATTTCCCTCTCATTTGGGCGCCCAACATGAAATTCAATTTCATCTTCAGTAATTTGCAATATGCATTTCATTTCATCCTATCTCCAAGTCGTCCATCTCATGAAAGCATTATACTTTATCAAAATTGCAAATAAAGTATAATATTGGCATC
>VDFB02371626.1:0-22270 GCA_007258455.2 Sequoia sempervirens | reverse complement strand
TGAAGGATATTAGAGTGTTGTAAGATGAGTCTATCTCTATCTTTCATGAAAATACAAGTGCAATAAACATAAATCAAAGAATCTAGTGATGCATTCAATCAGATATTATTTTTTGAGAGAGAAAGTTGTGGAGAATGAAGTGAAGCTTGAATATGTGCCTACAAAGGATCATATTGTTGGTATATTCACTAATGTTCTTCCTAAGGATACTTTTGAGTATCTCCTATAGACACTGAAATTTGGTCTAAGCCTGCAACTTCAATTTCTTCATAGTTCGTACTTTCATAGTCGTGATTAAATAATGTTAATTATTTAATTATTCTCTAAAGTTCATTATTCCTCTATTAATTAAATAAACTTAATTATTTAATTAATTCATTTTAACATTTATTCCTCTATTAATTAAATATTTTTTATTTATTTAATTACGTCACTAATTAACTTTATCCTCTTTCTTAAATTAAATAAATTCTTATTTAATTTATCTTAATCATATTTCCGACTATAATTAAATCAATACTTTAATACTTTAATTATTCATTAATCCTTTCTTCAATCAATTAAATAAATCTTACTCATTTAATTTGATCCTTAAATATTGAATGTTGAATTAAATAATCATTTAATTCATAAAAATCTATTTTGGACATATTCTTCTATATTTAGATAATTGTTTAAGTTATTCATTTCCACTTGACTTGAGATCTATTTAAATCAGTCAATTATCTCCTGATTTAATGTCTGATTGTCTTTCACAAAAAAACTCTTTGTCATAACCAGTCAGTTATCTAGCTTTAATTCTTATGCATGTAGACATTTATTAATTAAATATCTTTATTTAATTAATTAATTTATGTGTGCATTCGAACAAATCATTTTCTTTAATTTGTCTTTATCCTTTTCATGTAAACATTATTCTTCTAATTTTTGAATACTTTCAACTAGAGATTAAATCATTATTTAATCTTGATCTCTATTCTTAGGTTTTATCACTCACATCAGTACTAACACTTATCTTAATGCATGTCAAATCTTTTAATCTGAATCATATGTCTATCTTTCAATCTCGGCCTATCATTTGAATGATCAATTTTCTATAAGTTGACCTGGATTTCATCATTGCAACTCCTCTCAAAATATAATGACTTTTGGAGCACTTGTTTAATCTTCAATATTTTGCTATAATCACATACATCAAGGCTATACTTGCACACACTAAAAATCTGAGGGCAAGAATACCATCACGGTGAAATGGAGAAGGACAATCAAGGTCATTCATGGAAGGATGTAGATATTAGGTGAGATCATTCTATGTTTATGTTTATGATTTCTTTGTGCTTTGTTGTTTAGCTTTAGTTTATGATTCGAGTTTGATTGCATTTTTATTGATTTAATCCCACTTTGTTTTCTTGATGTTATATTGGGTGAACATGATGTGAAGACATGTTCTTCGCAAATTTGTAGAATTTTTATTCAATTTTTGTAGTAATCGTAGGCTCAACGCATCTGACACATGAAACGACACAATTGATATTACGAATCACATTTGATGAATACAACGATGCATCTGATGAAATTCGATGCATTTGTGGCTTTTCATGACATAATCACCCTATGAAAATCCACGACGCATCTACTGCCCTGTATGACGCATCTGACTGGTGAAATTTTTGGGTTTAAATTGTGATTTACATTTTTTCATTGTGCTTTTATTTCAACTAAGTGTGTTTTAAGGAGTTAACATAGTGTTTGTAGGACATAGCGTAGAAGAAAAGTTTTTGAAACCTTTTTGTAGGACGATAGATGAAGACCAATTCAAAACTACTGATGATTTGTTTTGTAGGATGTGTGTCAAAGACTATTTTGAAACAAACTATTTGGTAGATTAGAAAATTGTCATTTGGGTTTTAAAATTTGCTACTATCTACTGTGTTTGGTGCGAAAGAACAATCTGTTATTACCTGATTCAGTATATAGAAGTATCCTCTGCCCTTGCGCATTCATGTGACTCTAAAAATTGGACCTGTCTTGGTGGGAAAAAGTACTCACCCCAAGATGACTCAAACCGACAACGAAGCTCTTTCGACGAGCTACTCCCCACCGGTATATAAATGTAAAACTTAAGGGAAAGCCTAAGGTTGTAGGTGAAAATTTGTTATGCAGATGAGATCATTGTATCTTGCCTCATGCATAGCCACCTAAACATGTGCACATACTACGAGCCAATTATTTTAGTAAGCCAAAAACCTTCTATTTGTTGGAGCAAGAGGTCGGACCTCTGAAGCCATCTCACGTTCATACAGTTCTTAGTAGAGATGAGAAGTATGCCATGGGAGTTTCATGGGTACTAAATCTTGGCTGCCTTAGAGAAGTGAGTGTCATGGAGTGGAGCTAGTGGTGTCAAGCTTCTAGTCATCTGCTTTGAATAAGCGTAGCTAGGGAAATCCAAGTGAGAACTCAGCAAGTATTGTCATTTCCAACCTTAGGATTGTACTTTTTTTCTATAATTACACATGTTCATGATCGTTAAACTAGAAATGCATTGTCTTCTGATTGTTTTTATTCACCAAAACTTGATCACAAAACAAAGTTAGTTTACATTGTAATTTACTGCAAAAGCGCAACCGCTCATCAGAAAACTGCAATTGTCAAACAAAGTCACATTTTTTCACCAGAGAAATGTATTTGTTTATTAGATTTGTATATGTTAACTAGTCTATTGCATCTGTCAAAGTTAAGTCCAATTTGCATATACCAGAATTTGAGTCACATCTGCTTACTCATGAGTCACATCTATTAGAAAAATTCCCATCTTCTTACTAGACTATCACATCTAAAGTTTTGAGTCACATATGTTTATTACCTCTGTCACTGGAAAAATTGCACTTGAAACATTCTATGACACATTTGAATAGGTGAGCTGCATATGCAGTCTAGAATGATGCATATGCCCCTATCATAGATCTGATCTTGTTTTTACCAGTACACAGTCAGAGTCCAAAAAAATGCATCTAAGAAGTCTTGAGTCGCAATTGATACCGTGAGTCGCATCTTCTTGATACAAAACCACATTTTCCTAATACCTAAGGCTAAATTTACCAGTAGACTGTAATTGTCAAAGAAAACTGCAACTGTTAAATTTTGTGACACATCTATGTGATTACCAAAAATCTAGAATTCACTGTCACAGACCAAAAACAAATAGTCAAACTAGTATCTGACTTATCCTTTTCACTGATTCTTGGACAAAAACCAAAAATTTTGCTCAAAATTTGCACAATTACATCCTTTAGGAATCATTTAGTCATAGTGGTAGATACCCTAGTTGTAGATTTTACTTTCATCTTAGGAGTCTTTATTTCCTTTAGAGAGATCATCATTTTCATATTTTAAGATAGGAACCTTTCTGCTTTGGATAAACCCTTTCTTCAACAAACATTGTCATTGAACCTAGTCATCATATATTTTTTCCTACACGCAAGTCCTTCCAGCTCATCAATCTAGTTTTGGAGCTCACCTTATCCTTTGGTCCTAGTCCTACGATGGTTCCTTGTCAAAACTAAATTGAAACCTGGGTTAAGCTTTAGTTGATAGATAACCTCTTTTAGAATCTTCAAAATTGGTCACTTAGGCTTTTGCATATTTAGACACTATCATCCTAGGATATCATCATTTTAGACATACCATATTTGCAGAGAAAATACCAACAAAAAACAAATAGTTGCATACATTCATCCTTTATATATTCAAAAAATCCCAAAAACATAGATTAGATTCATACTATCCATAGACTTAGCTTTTCAGGTACATCTTCATCGAGACCTCACAAGACTTTGTTAGACAAATTTTTTACTAGAGACACAAAAGGACGCATTGTAGTGGAAGACATAGATGTTATTGCATAGGACCCTGAGTTTGCTTCCTTTGTAGATGACTATCTAGCAAATGATCCTCAATGATACTTAGCCAAATTGCTAGCAGAGGGTGCCAAATTACCTCTTGGATTTGACATCTATGCCTTACAAACTGCATCTACTCAAGAAACAAACACTACCACTACTAGTGCTACTATACCTCAAGTGACTATTGCTATACCATCTAGAGTACCTACATAGAGTTCTCCAATGATACACACAACTCCATTTGGTATATCTAGCATGACACAGGGGCTAAATTTCACCATAGGGGCATCATCATCCAATCCCTTCTTTCCTTTTGTTGGGAACAAAAGATCTAAAACACCAGCTCCTATACCAAGTGTCAATGTCACTAGCACTATTCCATAGACAACAACTATACCAAGTGTTAATATCGCTAGTACCATACCACAAATTGGGGTCTCACAAATAGGAGGCATACCCTCCTTCCAATATGGAAACTGCCCCATCACTTCACAAATTCCAAATTAGAACCCCTTCTCACAAACCCCAAATCAAAATCCATTTTCACATATTCCAAATCAAAACCCATTCATTAACATTCCAAATCAAAATCCACTTTACATACTGACATTTAACCAAAACCCATCACCAAACGTTGGATTCCAAAACATGTACATAGATCCAAATAATCCAACTAACACATCATTAACGCAAGTTGACGTCCTGCAAACACAAATGCATGCACTTCAAACATAGATAGATAACATGGAAGTGTCTAATAAGAAAACCTTTTCAGCAAAGGATTTATGCCCATTTCCCTTTGATAAATCATTGTACACGACACCTTTCCCTCATGGGTATGTCATACCAAATTTTCCCAAATACAATGGAAAGCGAAATCCAGTTGAACACATAAGGGAATTTTCCACGATGTGCATAGATGTCGCCTACGACCCCACCTATCTTATGAGACTCCTTTTGAGAATTTTTATTGGAATTGCACTAGAGTGGTTTCAGGTCTTGACTTTGGCATAAAATCATGGGGTGAACTGGCAAACAAATTCATTGAAAACTTCTCCTTTAACATCGACCATGAGATTAACATAGCAACCTTATGTCACACTACGCAAGATGAAGGAGAAACATTTATCGCTTTATTCCAGAGATGGATAACTATAGCCAACCGATGTCCTATCAAGATACCTGAGAAACAAAAGGTCACTATCTTCCAAGAAAACCTCAACCCAAAATTGAGAAGTGACTTGAGGGTACATTGTTGCACATCCTTTGGAGAACTAGTGGAAAAGGGGCTCATACTAGAAAAAGGTCTCATTGAAAAAGGAGACATTAAGACACCCAACAAAAATCCAAATGTGCAAAACACACCCAATGACAAAAACAAGTTTTGGTCTTAGAATAAAAATGTTACTAATGATGGGGTAGTGGATGCTAAAACTTTACAAGCAAGATTGATCATCAAACATAGAGGAAATAACCCCTCTACCAACACACTTAATGCCATCAACCAAACCCCCAACACTACCTAAAACACCCAACGTCCACAACAATAGAGAAGGTTTCCAAAATGTGAGTTCACTCTCCTTGGGGAACCCATAGATTCAGTCTTCAAACAATTGTTGCAACACAATCTCATACAACATCAAGAGCCAAGACAATATGATCCAAGGAAATTTAAACCATTTTGGTGGGATGACAATGCCTTTCGTGACTTCCATCAGACTAAAGGACATAGCCTACAAAATTGCCGACAATTGAAAAAAACATACAGGACTTTGTCGAGGACAAAACTATTCAGGTTAGTGGACATAAATTGACATCTTCAAACACTAATCACAAGGTCTTTTTTGACCCACTACATGGTCATGGGAAAGGAAAAGTCAGGTGATCCCACAATAGTGGTTTATAATTTTTGGTCAAACTGGACACTAAAATAATTTTTTCTAACTAAATCTTCACTTTCGGGCACCTATAGCGGCTAAACCGCGAGGAAATTGAAGATGATGCAAACTAGAGTTTCGTGAAATTTTCCTGTAGATTCTAAATAGATTTTTTTCATTTTTTTGGAATCAAATTGCACCTCTTTTTCCATCTCCCTTGAAACTACTAGTTTTTTTTGAGAAAACAACATTTTTAAGGAGTGATGCTCACCGTATAATGCATAATTTTTTTTCCATGAAGGATAAAATTCTAATTCTTTCAAATTTAGATTTGTAACTCCAATATCTAGTGCTTCCACTTGGTTAGATAGTGTTTTATTGAATATTTTTTCCTTAATCAAGTTTTGAAGTCAAACCAATTACAATTCAGACATAGGTAGACCGTATAATGCATAACTTTTTTTGTATGTATCTAAATTAAATTTTACTTTTTTTGTTGGATCAAGGACTTAAATATCTAATGCACTCATATTTTTCAAAAAAAAAAATTATAATCTTCTATTTTTCCACATGTGTAGAATAAAGAGCTTGATTTTTGGTGAAAAACCTACATTCACAAGAAATAAAAAATAAAATATAATAAATTAAATTATTTAAAATTATACTTTTTGGAGAAGCTTATAATAAGGACTACATACTTACAAAAAATAATTTTAAATGATTCATTCCCCGATCAAAAGGTGATCAAAAGTGATTTTTTATCAACATTTTGATAGGTGTAAAGGAGACTCCATTATAGGTATGGTTTAAAAATAGCGAAGTTCTATCCAAGGGAGTTCTATCTAAGGTAGTTTGATCAAACCCCCTTCAATTGGAATGCTTTAAATGGAAATTTTTAAGGCTTAAATCATTATATTTTCTAAAAATATGTGATTTCAACAAAAATCAGAATCTCCTAGAAATTGTAAACCAGCTTTGTGGGATCACCCAGCCCCCAGTTCAGGTAACAAGACCAATACTTCTACCAATTATGCTAGTGTCAAGCATGATTATAGTGGCCCCATCATAAATCATATTCAAACCATCGATGAGCATTTCAATACCATTATCATAAATAAGACTCTTGAGTGTGATGTCAACACTCGCCAAACCAAGATCACCATCCAAGGTCCACAATCACATCAGGCACCATAGACTTCCAAGTTGCAGTATAACTTGATTATTTGGGGAAGACCCCAACCCAAATCTCTATCTTGGAACTATTATGTATCTCCCCTGAACATTGATCCATTTTAGACAAGGCCTTACAAAGCACCACTGTCGCTAATGATTTTGATGTCAATCATTTCCAGGAAATGGTAGGATACTTGACCAATAATCATCATGCCACATTCTCCAAACAATACTATGCAACTAAGAATACAAATCATAATGACTCGTTACACCTTGAAGTCCTTGTTCACAAAACCAAAGTTAGACGAGTTTTGGTAGACAAAGGAGCAGGGTTAAATCTTTGCACTTTAAAATTGGTTAAGGCATTATGTTTCTCGGAAGCATGTGTGGACACAACCAAAAGCATTGTCATCAAGGCTTATTATGATGAAGAACACAAATCAAATTGGGTGGTAACACTTCCTATCATAATTGGTCCTGCAGTTATGGAGACAAAATTCCAAGTCTTGGATTTCACCCTTCCATACAACCTTCTGCTAGGAAGACTTTGGATTCACACTATGAAGGAAGTCCCTTCTACCTATCATCAATGTCTCAAATTTCCCTACAATAGCATTGAAATCACAATAGATGGTGACCCAAAACCATTTCAATATTGTACCAATCTACGAGAGATACCCCAATGTTAAGTGCCAGTAAACCAAGAAGCTTCATTGTCCAATTCATCTCACTATGTTGATCCATCCACTCTCTCTAAAACATCCACTTTTCCATCATTACCTTCCACTCCTAGGGTTGAGATCCAAGACAAGGGTTGTGGAGAGTATCACATGAAGACATCTTATTGTGTTAGCCACCTAGTTCCTCCTAAATCCTATGGTTTACCTACAGCAGATAGGAGATAGTTAGTGGTCACTATACACATCCCTCGCACAAAAAAAATTCACTAAATGGGGAGAATTAAGAAAATAAGCCATAAATGAAGATGATGTGACCTCCTGGTTGTATAGAGAAGACAATGAAGAACTTCCCCCACTTGCTCACATACCTACACAATAGTATGGAAAGGGTTTCACCATGCAGAGTAAGGGATATAATGGACATAGTGGCTTAGGCTTACATCGAGATGGGAGGATTGAACCAATCATTGTTTCTAAATGGATGAAAGGCTTAGGGCTCAGGTTTCAATCGCTTCAGATTGGTGTTCCTAGTACCACATCACCTTTACTCGAGGGAGTGATTTTGAAGATATTGAGACATCCCACAAACCATTTGACCAACCCTACTATGATTCCCTTGACTCAAATGAATATGAGTGGGATTCCCTATCCTCCACCTCTGTCATGGACCTTGATAATCTATTTGGAGAACTTGAATTAATGTTGAAATCTTTGCCAAATCCATTGAATTCCTATCCACCCAATACTTTGACAAAAGAGGAATGGTCTAAATATTAATATTGGGAATCTCTCGATCCTACCTCTTGGGAACCTAACAAATCCACTTCAGATAATCACACCTTGGCATTAGGACCACCTCAGAATCCACCTATATCCAAGCAAAAGAGAAAAGATGACTTGGTAAGAAAATTTTGTGACTATATGAACAACTCAACTTTTACCTTGACCCCTTTGAACTTTGACAACTCTGATGATGACATACCTTTAGTCTATCCCCAACTCATTGATTGGGACCAACAAGATACACCTATCTTAGAAATTTTTGAGAACGACAAAGCAATTGTTGAGTTCCTGTGACTACGAGAAGGCATACCTAGTGGTGATCACAAGGATGGATTTACCATTGACTTCGATGACAAGGCATATTTTGGGGAATCTGTTCAACCCTCCAGTCACAAAATTAAGAAAAATAATGAAAAAAATAAAAATGATGAGTCTCTAGGTGAAAATCGAAAGGCGCCTTTAGATAATGAAAAAGAAAAAAATAAGGATGCATCAGAAGGTGAAAACCTCTCCGAGGCACCTAAGGATGGATGTTTGAACATTCTCCCTGTTGCACAAGAAAAGTCACCCTTGCTCATTGAAGAATCGGTAGAAGTCAACATAGGCATAGAAGAGAATCCCCAACTAGTATATTTTGCAGCATCATTGAAAAAAGCAGAGCAGCCAGAATTCTACAAATTCTTCACACAAAGACAGATCAAATTTTCCTGGTCATATGCAGACATGCTTGGGCTAGATCTTGAATTGTACTATGAATATTATACTTCCAATCTAGTACCAATCACCAAACCAATAGGGGGCATCCACATCTACACAAATTTTAGAGATATAAATAAAGCTTGTCCTAAAAATGATTTTCATTTTCCGAACATTGATATGATTGTTGACTTAACAACATTCTATGAGATGTTATCCCTTATGGATGGATTTTCAGGATATAATCAGATCAAAATTGCAACTAGAGACCAACCTAAAACAACTTTCACATGTCCATGGGGAACGTATTGATGGAATGTTATGCCCTTCGAACTCAAAAATGCAGGGGCAACCTATCAGCGTGCCATGACCACTATTTTTCATGACCTCATACACACTCTTATGGAAGAATATGTTGATGATCTGATTGCTAAGTCATTGACAAGGGCTAACCATTTATAGGTTTTAGACAAGATCTTTCAAAGGTTAGAAGAGTATAAAGTAAGGCTAAACCTGAAGAAATGTTTCTTTGGCGTGAAATTAGGAAAGCTTTTGGGATATCATTTCTAGACGGGGCATTGAAGTGGATCTAGCCAAGGTAAAAGAAATCATAGACATGCCTCCACCAACTAATCTCAGGAAACTAAGGACATTACAAGGGAGACTACAATCCATCAGAAGATTCATAGTGTAGTTAGCAAATAAGACACATCCCTTTTAACATTTACTTAGAAAAGGAATACCCTTTGTATGGACAGGTAAATTCCAGGAAGCTTTCCAAATGATTAAGGATTACCTACTCACACCACCAGTCTTAATGCCACCTATCGAGGGATGACCATTGATTCTTTATATTTCAGCAACACACTCATCATTAGGGGCATTGCTTGCACAAAATGACAATGAGGGTCATGAAAGGGAAATATACTATATTAATCATACTTTGGTAGGTTATGAGCTTAATTACAGTACCATTGAACGTGCTTGTCTTGTGGTAGTATTTTCTACTCAAAAACTAAGGCACTATATGCTAAACCACCAAACAATGCTAGTTGTGAAGATAGATCCTTTAAAATATCTTCTAAGCAAAGAAACATTAACAAGGCAACTGGCCAAATGGGTGATGATACTTAGTGAATATGACATCTAGTACGTGGAGAGAAAAGCTATCAAGGGACAAGTCATTGCTGATCAGTTGGCCGATGCACCAATACAAGCAAATCATCCTTTAGTTGCAGATTTTTTTGATGAGTTTATATTCACCATTGAAACAAGCATGACATGGAAACTATACTTTGATGGCTCCCATATAAACCATGGATCAGGGGCCGGTATATTGTTTATCACACCACAGGGTGATTGTATCCCTAAGTCATTTAGGAGTGCATTTCTATGTACCAACAACATAGCAGAATATAAGGCTCTTGTGACAGGATTATGCATGGTGGTCAAATGGAAGATCAAGAACCTATAGGTTTATGGTGATTCTCAATTGGTAATCTGACAGGTAAATGATGACTATGAGACTAAGGATGAAAATATTGCTCCCTAAAAATGCATGGCATATAGTTTTAAGGAGTACTTTGACAAGGTTGACTTTCATCAAATACCTCATGTTCTAAATAGGGTAGTAGACGCCATGGCTACTATTGCTTCACTCTTGGACATACCTAGCAACGTACCTAAGTTCGAGTTTTTGGCAGAACAACTTTTGGTCCCTGCTTATGACATCCCAAATTCAGAGATGGTGTGTGATATTGGTTGTCCCAATTCCCCATGGTATAAGGACATCTATGACTACCTCCATGCCGAAATCATACCCCCTGACCTTTCTAATAATCAACATAGGACATTCCTTCGTAAGTCAGCCAAGTACACCTTCTTCGGAGACACCCTTTATAGACGTGCCCTAGACAATACCCTATTGAGATGTCTCGATATTGAAGAAGCACAAGCAACCTTGTGTGGGGTACATGAGGGTATATGTGGATCCGATTCTAGTAGTCCTACCTTAGCTAAGAAGATTATAAGACTGGGTTACTATTGGCCTACTATGGAATATTGGCCTACTATGGAAAATGACTCATATGTCTTTGTCAAGAAATGTCATCAATGTAAAGTACACGAAGACTTGATACATGCACCGGCACAGGAGCTCCATCCCATAATGTCACCATGGCCCTTTTCCCAATGGGGACTTGATCTCATAGGTAAGATACATCCCACATCATCCAACGACCATAAGTTCATCATTACTACCACTGAGTATTTTACTAAGTGGATTGAGGATATCCCCTTGACATACATCACCGACACACAAATTTCTAAGTTTATCTTGAACTACATCTTATGTCGGTATGGTGTCCCTCAATCCATTAACACAAATAATGGTCATCCATTCAAGAACCAAGAATTCTGTCAGCTCTGTGAAGAGTTCCATATCCAACACCATTTTTCCACCCCATATTACCCACAAGGTAATGGCCAAGTTGAGGTATCTAATAAAACAATCATTATAATCCACAAAAAGACTATCAATGATGTTGGTTGTGATTGGCATTACAACTTAATCCATCCTTATGGGCTTATCACACAAGCATCCGTACTCCCACTAGAGCCACTCCATATTCCTTAGTATTTCAGTCTAAGGCCATCTTGCCTATTGAGGCTGAGATTCCTTCCCTAAGGGTATCTTTGAAAGGGCATATTGACAATGAAGAGTACCGATTTTCAAGACTACATGAGCTAGAATTCCTAGATGAATGAAGAAAAAAGGCATTAGATCATCTCCAAGCATATCAAAATCATCTTCGTCGTAGCTACAATAGGAATTTCTTGAATAGAAACTTTGACATTGGTGCCCTGGTCTTATGGAGAATCCCAAGAATCAAGCTAAAAGAGAGAAACCAGGAAAGTTTGAACCTAATTGGTTAGGACCCTACATTGTCATAGAAGCCTTTGGATCAAGAGCATATCAACTCTCTACTCTTGAAGGAGAACCATTGCCAATACCTATCAACATTCTTCATCTGAAGAAGTTCTATGCATAGCTTCTAAGAGCCTTGTCTTAATTATCAAAAATACAAAAAAATAAAAAAAATCGTTACCTAGGTGAAAAACTTGGCAAACAGGCATCTTGGTAACATAAGAAAAAATTAGAAAATCAAGAAAATAGTAAAGAGAAATAATTCATCCAATAGTGAAAACCACTTCGGTGGTGCTTTGGATAAGTACCATGGTGAAAACCTGGCAAACAAGCACCATGTGTAGTTGACTCTGCTCCTTTGTCTACCATTATTCTAATTTGACTTACCTGTACATACTATCTATCATTGTACATATCACATATCTATCCTATCCATTGCTTGTACATACTGTATACGCATAAAAATGGTCATGTCTATATTCCTGGCAATTAATTAAATATTTATTATTTAATTAATTTTTCTAAAGTCCTCTACATATGATTAAATTTAATTAATTTAATTATATTGTTCATTCATCTTATTCTTCTTTCCTAATTAAATAAATTTACTTTATTTAATTATTTTCACATGTCCACTTAATTAATTAAATAAATACATTCTATTTATTTAAATTAATTATCACTATTTGAATTTAAATTAAATCTTTTGATTTAATTAAATATCCTTTTCTTCTATTTTATTTTCTTCTTCTAATTAATTAAATGTTTCATTTAATTAATTTCATAAAAGTGATTTAATTAAATAAATCTTATTTAATTAAAAATATCTTATGCTTTCTTTCCAAATAAAAATTAGGTATTTTAACCTAATTGTGGAATCTTCTCATATCATAATTAAATATTTTTATTTAATTATGAGATATTCTGCTTTTTTCAATAAAACTGATTAAAGCTCTTTTCTCACCACAAGTTTTCTTCTGCTTTTAAAAGCTTAGTTAAATATTTTTTAATTAAGAAAAGCTGAATGTCCTCCACAAATAAATAATTGATTTTTTTAATTAATTATTTATTAGCTTTTAAATCTTTCTTTTATTCTTTTAAAGAAAGATGATTTCTTATCTTCTCTTCTTTTTCCTCTTTCATGATAAAATAGAAAAATCTTGATTTTAGGGTTCTTTTATTTTCTCTTCAATTTCATCTTTCTTCAACCGTTCGATCTGCCAGGAATTATCACAACCGTTGATCATATCAGCCAATCAGAAGTTTTTGAAAACTTTATAAATACAACCTCTCACAATTCATTTAGGAGGTTGATTCTTAGGTATCCTCACTCTGTCAAAATTATTCTGGAATCTTCCATCCTTCATCCACCATTCTCCTTCAAACTATTATCACATTGTTATGCTGCAGAATTGTGCAACCAACATTCCTCCATTATCAACCTTCAAAATCTTGCATTCTTAGTATAGTATGCATTTATTTTTAAATCTCGTTCTTCAGTAGCCTACTTCGTTGAGCTTGGCATTCCAGATTTGAGAGCAACTTGAGCAAAGACGAAACGCTGGAGATAGAGGACAATAAGACGACTGCGAAGAAACTGCCATTAACAGTTTGTTTATTTCTGTTTTTCTTTTGGTTTCTTTGATTTAATGTTTTATTGATTGTGTTGTTATTGATTTAAATTGATCATATTTTTATACACACACATACAATTCATAATAAATGGTTGTCTTTTCCATAACTTGGAATGATTGACATTGAGTGCACTACATATCCCCCATCCTATCCTATTCATAATCAGTTGGTCTTATGCTCGACTGGGGGAAGACACTTTACCTATGTCATATTTGGTTCTTACATTGGATATCCTAAAGATGTAAGCCATCAAAATATCTAAAAAACATTACAAAATGTCCTTAAAAAAATCCAAAAACATCAGAAAACTTGAAAAAGACAAAAAAATCAAAACATGTCAAAAAATCTAAAAATAGAGTCAGAGTCAGTCGCAATTATCAGTCTTCGTCATTTGTTGAACTACGTTGCCTCTACAACTAGAAATAGGCAAGGCCATTTTCCGCTGTGCCCCCAAGGCATTAGGTCGGTCCTTTTAGGTTTGACTGTATAAAATCATGATTCAATCCATTTGTCTATATGACAAGGTCATTGGTCGTGTCAACCTATGAGGTCTTTGTGTGTATAACATAGGCAAGGCCATCAATCGATGAGCCCTCAAGGTCGCACTAGGTCAATCCTTTAGGGTTCGCCGTCATACACAATCAATTGTCAGCACATCATATCAAGTCATGCATCAACAAGATGAACAAGTCAGCAATCTCATCAAGTTCAATCAAACAATTTTTCAAAGCAACAAACAAAACAAATCAACTTATGTCTACTACAGGATGTGTCCTTGAAAATAGATATCAACAAAACAATCAACCTATGTCTTATTCAAGATGAGTCCTTCTTGAATACATACACTGTCAAACAATCAACATGGCCTTACAAAGGTTATCATATCAATGACATTAGACTCAACATCTTATGTGATATGCGTCTTTCTGAAACTAGGTTTTTGTCATGCCTTATATAGATAGTCACAAAATCGAAACCAGACTCAACATCTTATTCACTATATGTCCTTCCTAAAACCAGGTCTTATCAATCGAAACAATCAAACAAACAAATCAAGTTTTGGAAAATATTTTATTAGCTTTTGACTTTGTGGCTTGTTTATCATATCATTTCATTTGGCTTTATCTTGGAATCCTGATACTAGCTTTCTCAAGGATGTACCATGAAGGATTTAGAGAAGCAACAATGTATTAGAATTCTGTTTTCTTTGACTGTTGTTTGTCGACTGTCTTTTAACTTTTATTTTTGAGTCATGTTACTAGTTTCCTCAAGGATGTACCATGAAGGATTTAGAGGAGAGATGATGTCTCATGACCTGTCTTTTATTTGTTTGTTGTCTATGGTTTGTCTTGACAAAAAGACTTGGGAAATTGTGCCCTTAGTATGAGTTAGGACATCCTTGCCTACGACTGTCTATTGTTAGTAGGTGGATGACCTTGCACACCTTGATCTATGTCATATCATGGTGTTTTTATCCATTTGTATTAGTTACCGCCCAATGATGATTAAGTGCAAAGCCTTTTGCGATTCAGTGAAACATCGAAGATTGCTAATACTAACATCCATGTCTTTTATTATTCATCTTCTTTTCGCACTAACATTTCTTCTTTCTTGCATTATGATAGAGTCCTATGACACACAAAAATATAAAGCATCCTCCAAACTATTCTCCACATTCTAATGACCATTTGACCTATCAAACTTCCTCCAAACTGATTTCTGTAAATTCCATCGAACTTCTGGCCATCAAATTAACTAATCAGGACTATTTCCAAATTTTTAGGAACTTTTAAAAAAAAATCAATTTTCCCGAGGGGTTATACCTTCACCTATTTCATACTGGGGCATGATTGGGGCATGTTTTTGATCTGTTTCTTTGACACAATGCCAAAATGACATTGTATCAAAGAGGGGCAAAAAGTAGACACTGAAATTTGATCTAAGCCTATGCCTTCAATTTCTTCATAATTCATATTTTCATAGTCGTGATTAAATAATTTTAATTATTTAATTATTCTCTAAAGTTCATTATTCCTCTATTAATGAAATAAACTTAATTATTTAATTAATTCATTTTAACATTTATTCCTCTATTAATTAAATAAATGTTCTTTATTTAATTACGTCACTAATTAACTTTATCCTATTTCTTAAATTAAATAAATTCTTATTTAATTTATCCTAATCATATTTCTAACTATAATTAAATAAATACTTTAATTATTTAATTATTCATTAATCCTTTCTTTAGTCAATTAAGTATTCATTTCCACTTGACTCGAGATCTATTTAAATTAGTCAGTTATCTCCTGATTTAATGTCTAATTGTCTTTCACGAATAAACTCTTTGTCATAACCAATTAGTTATCTAGCTTTAATTCTTATGCATGTAGACATTTATTAATTAAATATTTTTATTTAATTAATTAATTTATGTGTGCATTCGAACAAATCATTTTCTTTAATCTTTCTTTATTCTTTTCATGCAAACATTATTCTTCTAATTTTTGAATACTTTCAACTAGAGATTAAATCATTATTTAATCTTGATCTCTATTCTTAGGTTTTATCACTCACATTAGTACTAACACTTATCTTAATTCATGTCAAATATTTTAATTTGAATCGTCCATCTATCTTTCAATCTCAGCCTATCATTCAAATGATCAATTTTCTATAAATTGACCTGACTTTTATCATTGCAACTCCTCTCGAAATCTGATGACTTTTGGAGCACTTGTTTAATCTTCAATATTTTGCTATACTCACACACATCAAGGCTATACTTGCACACACATTGAAAATCTAAGGGCAAGAATACCATCACAGTGAAATGGAGAAGGACAATCGAGGTCATTCATGGAAGGATGTAGATATTGGGTGAGATCATTCTATGTTTATGTTTATGCTTTCTTTGCGCTTTGTTGTTTAGCTTTAGTTTATGATTCGATTTTTATTGCATTTGTATTGCTTTAATCTCACTTTGTTTTCTTGATGTTACATCTCCAAGAGAAGTTGAGGGGTTATTTCCCCTCCTTCTTTGAACTAGATGCGTAAGAAAATGCAGTGTTCTAGTGGATCTCAAGATTCATTATTTTTTTGGACTAATGTTGGTGGCTACCTCTCAGGGGGAGTAGGTAGTGGAATTACTGATATGGTGCTTGTTGGTGTGTGCTCCTAAGGGGGATTTTTTAGATCAGTAAAGGAAAGGTGTTGCAAAGTAGTTGTAAGCAGGTTGTTTGATGACAAAGAACAAGAATAAATAGTAACAATATTATGTCATTTTCCATTGATGTCAAAGGGGGAGAGAGAAGCATGTGAAAAAGAGGAATAAATAGAAAGGGGAAGAGTGATTCATATTAAACAAGCCTTTTGAGGAGAGAGAAACAAGCTACAAATTGAGAGAGAATAATGTGTAAAAGATAAGTTATTTAGGGGGAGAAGTAATATAAAGAGTTGTAGTGTGTTGGTACAGAGTTGTGTCTTTGATGGTTTTTCGCATCATGTGTTGCCATCAATAACAAAGGGGGAGATTGTTGAAATTATAAGCAGCTGGTGTTGTCATTGATTTTTATAGTTGAATGAAGATGGTTGTGAGAGTGTATTGGTTCTTTGATTAGTTGCATTATGCTGTCATTAGTAAAGCTCCTAGTGCCAAACTCTAGTGTTACTTTGATAAGCTTCTGTCTATGATTGTTGAATTATTGAAGATGATGAGGATGTGTCTCTAGTACTTGGTTTCCAAGTGCTTTTGAGAAAATTTGATAAAAAGAGGAAATAGTGTGTTGCAATGGTATTTGGGTGACAAAGTTATGTTCTAGTTTTGCTCTGCATTTTCTTCTAGGTTGAAGATATGCTTGTGTGATTCAGATATGTTGGTTAGAAGTGTTCATAGGTGTTTTATTCAATATATGGTGTGCCAAATTATCCTATAGAAGAAGTTATGTTCACCACTGTTTGATTGTGCATTGCAAAATTATCTGGGAGAAATGTTTTTGCTCTGCATTTCTTTGCAATTATGTCTCTAGTTTTGTGATTTTGAAGGTGCATTGATGGAGTTGGTAGTTTACCTCAGTCAAGATGATTTGATGTTTGGTTCTTCAGAAGATAATTTTTCAAATAACAATGTATGACAAAGTTGTCTGAGTGTCCTAAGTTTGTACATTCTTTAGGTGGAAGTTGTTGCGAAGGAGTTTATTGGATTTTAGGATTTTTGAGGAATATTCTAGATCATGTTCAAGCATGGTGTGTGGTTCACAAGTTGTCCTTGGGTTTCTGGAAGCATGTACTTCAAATTTTGATGGTTTTTGCATGGGTAACGACTGACTTGGTGTTTACACTACATGCAGAGGATAAATATTGTTTATGGTAGTGTGTGGTTGAGTGGTGTTGCTGATTTGGGTCCCAATTAAGTTTTTATGTGGT
Organism: Sequoia sempervirens; assembly: GCA_007258455.2. Lineage (NCBI taxonomy): Eukaryota > Viridiplantae > Streptophyta > Pinopsida > Cupressales > Cupressaceae > Sequoia > Sequoia sempervirens. The sequence continues at coordinate 4,173 of VDFB02371626.1, read as the reverse complement.
CCACATTCACTTCTATCTATCACAAAAGTGTTTTGGAATTGACCTAATTTGAATTTGCATATTTTAGGTGCATAGCTGACCTTGGAGAGGGTTTCATGGTTGAGGACAGTATAAGTATGAGGTAAGTTGTTGAAGGAGGACAAGATAGATAAAAGATAGATGTGTGAGATGTGAATGATGTGAAGTGCAGTGTGCTAGAGTGTGAATTTGAGTTATGTAGTAAAAAATTTCAAGTGTTAGTTTACTGGATGTAGTGAGCAAAGGGTGGCTACAATTCTTCAATTATATTGCAAAGGTGTTGATGTCATTATGGTGGATTCATTGTTGCATTAAGATGATTTTCTCTATGTAACATTCCTTCTCTATCTTCTTTTCTATTCTGGTAGTGATCCTCTTGACAGTGAGCCCTACTGGTAATGAGCCCTATTGTATTTGGTGTTGATATTACTTATATTGTGAGCTAATCACTCGTAGTGGTTATTCATTTCTTGGTTTTTGCACGTAAATCTGGTGTTCTCTTGTGTTTTTTGTTGAGTTGTTTAATTTTTTGCTATTTTATTTTCATTCTAATTTATCATAATAGACTTAAAGGTTTGATGAATTATTGTGGATCTGAACATTAATAAGGGATTTGAAGTTTTAGGTTACAACTGATTCACACCCCCTCTCAATTGTCTTGTGCATTTCAACATAATCTACCTCCTAAGCATTGGAAAGCACATGGTGGAACCTACAAGAAATTAAATAAATCATCAATTACATGCTTAAAAATATCAACCAATAAATTAAAAGCAAATCAAAGTTTCTATGAGATGCTTGGGCCAAAACTGGACACTTGGGCCATTTTTGGATAGGTGTTCCTGGACACTTTAGCCATTTTGGGACACATGGGCCAAAATGGGACAAGTGCACCACTTTTGGATAGGGTCCCAAAACCTTCTAAAAATGCATAAAAATGCTAAAAAATAAAAAACGTAATCATAAAGTAGGGTACAATGGACTCACAATGCATTGGAGCCTACCATGTGCCACCTCATCTCATAAGACATCCAATCTAGGGGGTCGATATGTTCATCAACTCAACATCATCAACTCTCTGCACCAAGGTAATTTTAAAATGGTAAAATGTCAAAATGATGGTCAAAAACATAATTTTTCACTAACATATATTAAATAATTTTAATAGTACATTTCCTTCAAACATCATAATGGCCCAAGCTAGAGAACTTTGTTTTTGATGTCGTTTGTTATGTTGGATTTGTGGTTCCATCTATGATCTTATTTAATATTTATCAATATGTGGTGTTGTAACCTCAATACCCTATTGTAAACATCACTTCTCCAAGTAAAGGAATTTAATGAGGCTAGAGTTCTACCCTAATTCCACCTCCATAAAGAAGGCAGAATCAGGGGGAATACATCTACCCTCAAATTCAATTCTTTGTAGAAGTTAGACATTTTTTAAGATGATTTTGAACAACTAATGAATCAATTTTGTAGGATGTGATTCATAACATTGTGGTTTTGTAGATAACTACATTGGGGGATTCATTCTCCCCATTCACCAATGAATGACAATATACATATGAGTATCCTTTATAAAGTGTAATTTACTTTCAATACTTTCTCTTGCATATGCACGTAGTGTCATTTGGCCACTAAAGTGGGGGCTAAATGTAGTGTAGAAAATTGTACTCTTTTCTATGTGATAGTAGAATTTCACACATAATTTGGACCTATTTTAGTGACCTTACATTTATTCACTTTTACCCTTCATAAATAGGACCCTAATCCCCTTTATTATGCATCCCAATTCCTATTTTTATCACTTTCCAACATGACAACATGCATTGAATAAATGCATTTAATGGCCCCAAAACACATTGATCCTAGACTTTTAGGCCAGAAATCATTCAACCTTGGGCGAATGGGTCCCCTTTAAGTCCCAAAACCAAATTTTGAATATGTTTTTGGTGGTATTTTAAAGTCTCAGATTCAAGTTTCAAATGTCAACTATTGGGATCTAATAATCAATAAATTAGAGAAGAAGCCTATAAAACCTAGTCTTTTCACCATTTCAAACTAGAGATTTGCAAGAGATCAAGTTTGAGAGATCAAGGAGAAAAGGAGAACTTTTGGAGAACATTCAAGCAAGAAAATTTGAAGTCTTAGAGTAGCATTTTATTTTTATTTGTAGGTCTTCAAGCTCATTTTGTCAAAGATTTGATCAAGAATTGTCCATGATTGAAGGTTGATGCCTATGGTGGATCATGATGGATTCTAGGTTTGGGAGATGCATTTGGCCATTCTCCTTAACCTAATGACTTGTTTCCTAAGTGATCCCATCTTCTATCTTCATTCTAGTAGAAACCTACAATAAGGTATTATCATATTTAAGATCTATTAGGTATTTTGACTTTTCCCTAATTGGATCTTTATCATTTATCATTGTAATATAGGAATCATGCTCTAATGCAATTGAGTAGGGTTTATTTGCATGTTAGCTCATAACAACCTTAGATGCACTTAAGGCTAGGGCTTACACACACTATCATTTATCAGATCTATATTATTCATCAAGGTTTAATTACCGAACTCGGGGTTTGGTTGAGGTAAACCCCCATACACACAAAACAACATTTTCTTTTGTAGATTTTCTATAGGTCTAGATTTGAGAGTCAAGAGTTGTAGGTATAGGAGTGAATTTTAGATAGAGGGCTACATATTCAACTTTTGAAGCTTAAAAAAAGGACGCAGGGACCCACTCACCCTTGGGAAAATTAGTCCTGCTATAGCCTACAAAACCCAATTTTTAGGCCATGTGCAAACCATCCTACCCTTCTCAAATCTACCTGAAAGTTACTACTTCCATTTATGCTATCACAATACTTTTCATTTCAAGTATTAGATCATATAATTGAGTTTGTTAATGCATTTAAATTTATCTCCCAAAATAACCAATAAGTCTATTTTTTTTCATTTTCTATCATATGAAAACATCAAACCTTCCTAATAAGGTTGACTCACCTCAAGGTTGAAAGTCAACCTTATCATTGGGATATCTCTTTTTCTAATGAAATTAGGGAAAAGAGGGAGTGTGTTAGGTCATTTCATTAAACCCCATTTCTCTTTGTTTCAATGGCATCATCCCATCGAGTCCCATGTTGTCTTTTCCAACCTTGTATTGGAAAGAGGGGTGGCATGTTCCTTATGAATTCCTTTTGGCCTTAGGTTTTTTATATTTTAGCTTAGATTCTAGGCATCAAACATTGGAAATAACTCTTAAAAGATCATTCAATAAATCTCAACCCATATGTCTGACACTTGATGTTTGATGAAGAATTCCTTTAAAATATTGAAGTGAAAAACTTTAGATATTTGAAATTAGGGATTTCCTTTAATATTTATCTTGAACTTTAGGTAAGATTTAACCCAAAGTCAACTTCTGAACTCTAAAGGTCTTTATATTTTTTTTTAAAGATTCTTTCCCTATTGTTAGAAATTAAAATTATGTCTTTCCTAACATAAAAAGAAGATTCAAAAGGAAATTAAGTGGTATTTCCAAACCCCAATCCCTAGAGAAAATGATAAAGAAAACATTTTGGATATTTGGGAATTAGACATCAGGACTTCATCTTATCAATTGGTGAAATAAATTCTTAAAACATAAGTGATGCCCCTAACACCCAACTCTCAATAGTAATTTCTTTTACTTTGTGAAAGGTTATCAGGTGTCAGCGAGCAAGTGTATACTTTAACAATCAAATTATTAAAGGAGTAAGAAATAATTTCTACTCTCAAGTTTCAATCCTTGACAATTATCCATTTACCTTGTTAAAAAAATTGTTGAGTATAGGCTAGAAATTATTGTTAGATGCATAGGACAATTGAGAGGGGGGTAAATCAATTGTACACTTTGAACATTCAACCCCTTAATATATTTTCAAACCCTTATCAACCATTAAACCCTTATTATGCATTAACAAAATGTAAACATGAGAAACAATAATGCAAACGCATCAAACACATAGGAACAACAGATTTACATGGAAAACACAAGAAGGTAAAAAACATGATGAGGATTAGCTCACAATATAAATTAATAGAAACATAAAAAATAATAGGCTCACTACTATAGGGATCACTTCCCAAAAGAATAAAGGGCTCACTACC